>CM041783.1:48463241-48762856 GCA_023374045.1 Limonium bicolor | reverse complement strand
GGTTGTTAACAGCTCTGAGCACTATATAGCTGCTAATGTGAAGATTGCTGACGATATGTGTTTTCACTTCACTGGCTTCTACGGTTGGGCTAACTGGTCCCTTAAGCGTTTTTCTTGGAAGCTTCTGAATATTCTTAAACTCCAGGTCAACCTACCGTGGTTGATAGTTGGTGATTTCAACCAGGTTCTGAAAGCTTCAGAAGTGGTGGGAGGTAGGATTAGGAGTGAGTCTGTGATAGCCCCGTTCAGAGACACTGTTCAGGAGTGTGGTTTGAATGATCTGGGTTTTTTGGGGATATGCCTACGTTCACTAATGGTCAGGATGGTCCTAATCAATCCTGGTCTAGATTGGATAGAGCGTTTGGTGACTCTGAGTTGTTGAAGCTGTTTCCTTCTATTTCAGTTCAGCATCTCCCTCGTCAGCACTCTGATCACAACCCTATATTGATAAGATTTTTTGGCAAGTTTAGTTTGCCAAAAAAACCTTTCAGATTCGAAAATATGTAGACTATGGATCCTGTCTGTCATCAGATAGTGAGTCAGGTTTGGGCTAGTGAAGGAAGTAATTGGATAGATCTCAGCTTTTAGTGTTCTAAGAAGTTGAAGGATTGGGGTGGCTGGTCTCTCAACAAGATTAAGTGTAAAATGAGATCTAAGAAGAAAGAGTTGGAAGGGATTAATAGGACACCGAACTCTATAGGATCAGTTGCTAACAGGAAAGGCTTCTGTTTGAAATTGAGTTGTTGGCCCATAAGGAAGAAGTGTTTTGGAGACAGAGATCTAGAGATGAATGGTTGGCTGAGGGTGAAAAGAACACAGGATACTTCCATGCTAGAGCTTCGAATAATAGAAGGAGAAACTTGATTTTTGGGCTAATGAATGATGAGGAGAAGTTGGAGTTTACTTGGGAGCAGTTGAATCAGACAGCTTCTAACTTCTTTCAAAAGCTGTTTACTACTTCAGGAACAGTGACTCATCCTTTTTTCAGGAAGGTTGTTACAGGTAAACTGGGTCAGAGTTTTATAGATGAATTGAAAGCTGATTACAATCCTCAGGAAGTCTTAAAGGCAGTGAGGCAGTTAGGGAAAGATAAGTCTCCTGGACCTGACGGTTACAATGGCTATTTCTTCAAGACCTTTTGGAGCATTATCGGTAATCAGGTTACTTCATCTGTTCTTGATATCCTCAAAGAGGTTATCTCACTCAATCAGGCGGGTTTGTCAGTGGTAGACTGCTCACAGATAATGTCATCCTTGCTGGGGAGCTCCATCACTTTATTGATCGATGTAAGGCGACTAAGAAAGGCTATTTTGCATTAAAGATGGATCTAAGTAAAGCTTACGACAGGATTGAATGGTCTTTCTTAGAAAATATTCTCTCTGATATGGGGTTTCCTCACAATTGGCTAAATCCTGTTATGCAGTGTGTGAAATCAGTAAAAGGAGTTGTTCTCATCAATGGTTCTCCAGGCAACCAGTTCCATCAGACTAGGGGTATTAGACAAGGTGACCCTCTATCTCCTTTTTTGTTTATCCTTGCTCAAGAAGCTCTCTCTAGTGCTCTGAATGTAGCTGGGAGTGGGAATACTTTTAAGGGGATTAAAGTAACTAATAGCAGTCCCTCTATCTCCCATTTGGCGTTTGCTGACGATATTATTTTCTTTGGAAAAGCGTCTAAGGACAATGCGCTCATTCTTCAGGATATTCTTGATAAGTTTTTGTCATCGTCTGGGCATCTTTTAATCTTGCTAAATCAGAATTACTGTTTAGTAAGAAGCTTGAGATGGGTCTTAAATCAGAAATAGCAAACATCTTTAAAGTCAACCAAGTGAGCAGTTTTGGTAGATATCTGGGTCTTCCTCTGAAGGTGGGTAGAAACAAGACTGCGTTGTTTGAGTATTTGATTCAGAAAGTAAGAAAGAGGGTTGGAGTGTGGGAAAAACCAACGTCCCAAGCTTCTAGATCAATTCTTGTAGCTAGTGTACTTCAAGCTATTCCCTCCTTCACAATGTCGATTTTTCAGTTGCCTAGAGGGATTATTCAAAAGTTGAATTCTATCATTTCTAACTTCTGGTGGGGAGGGAGAGAGAATAATAGACCTATACATTGGAAAAAATGGAAAGAAGTGTGTGAAGATGTCGAGAATGGAGGATTGGGTTTTAGGGAGATTGATTTGTTTAATAAGGCGCTTATCACTAAACAGTTATGGAAAATCTGTTCTAAGCCTACCAGTCTGGTGTCTGTTGTTCTCAAGAGTCTTTATTTTCCTCTATGCTCTATCCATGAAGCTAAACCTGGCAAACATGATAGTCCTGTGTGGAAATCTTTTGTGTCTAATGTGGAGAACCTTAATCTTGGCCTAAGGAAACAAGTTGGAAATGGAGCTAATACTAGGTTCTGGAAAGACCCATGGCTGCCAAGGGCTAATGGATTCAAGGTTATCTCCCAATGCAAAGAGGATATGGACAGAGAGGCCCTCGTATCTGATTTCATTGATCCTTCTAATGGCAGATGGTTTTCTCATCAATAGTTGATAATCTGATAAATTATGATAGCAGATGCATGCTTTCTACTATTCCTAACCTGCAGGACCAAGATGAGTGGGTTTGGCATTATAATTCTGATGGGATGTACACAGTTAAATCGGGTTACCAATGCATTCAGAATCAGATACACTCAGGATCTGCTTCTGCTTCTTGTTCTAATACTAGTAGCTTTAAACAGATTAAGAATCTTCATATCTGTCCTAGAGCTAAGCTGATTGCGTGGAAATTCCTTCTTAACATCACTCCTTGTCAGGCTAATCTAGCTAAAAGGATTGGAGGCAGCTACAACTGTTTCTTTGTGGCAAAAAAGACACAATTGTGCACTCTTTTTTTCTTTGCTGCTATGTGACAGAATTATGGAGTAATCTGGTTAACACTAATGAGTTAGCTGAACTGTCTGATTTAAATTGTATTAGTTGGTTGAAAGAGGGTATTGCTAATTGGAAGTCTACAAAGAGTACAAAAGTTCTAAACCTCCTTTGGGTGGTGTATGATGCTAGGAACAAGGTAAAGCATAATCCAAGCTTTGCCTGGTGGCCGATTGTTGAAGCTAACAGGGCTTATATTTTCTATTTTGACAAGATGCAGATGTCTCCTCGTGGTATGAGAAAGGTCGATGGGTGGTCTCCTCCGCCGGTTGGAGAAACTAGATTGGGATGGGCTGTGATCCAAAAGCAAAGCTATCCTATTAAGATTGGTGGATTGATCCGGAATAACAATGGGAGTATTATAGCTGGTTTTTCTAGGCTATTACACAGCACTTGTGGAGTGCAACTTGCAAACATCATTGCCATGAAACATGCTATGACACTTGCTCTCAGAGTAGGCAGTCATAGTGTTGGTTTTGATAATATGCAAGACTGGATTGTGAAGATCTGTAACAAGGGAAGCAATGGTGATGATACTTTGAAGTATAATTGTAATCGCATTCAGTTACTTATGGGTTGTTTTACTGCAGTTAATTGGTCTTGTAATGACTCTTATTTTAATTTCCCTAGTATGCAAATGGCTGGACTGGCTAATAGTGTTAATCGGAAGGTGAAATGGTGGAGAAAGGAAAACATTCCTGAAAGTGTGAACCTAGCCAGTAACTTGGATATGGAAGATAGTGGAGAAAATTGGCCTGTCAATTAACTTCTGCTATTCTTCTTCCTTTAGTAGTATGCTTGGATTAGTTTTATGTAGTTTCTGTAATATGTGTGATGCTATATATATATGAGAAGTCTGATGTTTACTAAAAAAAAAAAAAAAAGTAATCTCTCTTTTTTGCCGCAGAGTATACTTAATGAGTTTTTTTTTTCAGTAACATAATAATAGTACTACTGTTTCCTTTTCTGGTGACCCGATTTTAATCTCACATTGATAGACGTGAAAAAATTGGCAATAGAGTTTGACGGATGTTAACTGATACTGTTATAGTGATGAGGTGTGGTACGTCTGAATAGTAAATATCAGGGCAGATGGAGCATAACAATCACCAACAAACTGCAATGTGCAGGGATTTCACAAAATCATGGCCAGTCTAATTTGATATTTGATATGATATGAGGCATAGTTATATTGAAATGGTGTGTTATATAAGCCTTGTAAGTTGGTTATGAGTTTACTTTTGGATATCTTGTGTTTGTCCTGTATGTATCTGTTGTTTAACAAGCAAAATTCACAATCAATGGAGAAGTGAAACAGTGATGTCGCGTTATGTAAGAATGATGAAGTTGGTGCTTGCTAAATCTTTCTTTGGGACTTATGGTAAGACAAACTGCTATAAACCTTGTCATTTCTAATTCATTATCACATATAAATCTCGTTTCCAGGGTTAACAAAGCAATGAGTTTTTGATTTACAATTCCACTCTTTCGTAATATCCAAGCCCTTTGGCGAGTAATGTATCCTATTCTTACATGAATTGAAGAAAGTACACTCTGTACATGTATTCCTTCCCCTGTACTGCTGTCCTATCAATTAAGGGATCACTACCCAACTCTTGTGCAGATTTCACACAACCGAACAAGTGCCATCACACAGCAGACAAGTCCAACACCATTAGCCACTTCTCTGTAACATTCTTGCATGACAATGGCGCCGTGAAACCGAGCTCAGATAGTTTCTTGTGTGTCTCTGCATAGTCTCTGAAGAATGCTTCCTCATTCTGACATAAACATACATTCGTTTCGTATATCTTGAATTTGAACGAATTTTGAAGGATCTGAAACTCTAAAGAATGAACTTTTCTTTTATTACCTTTGCATACAGTTGAACATAGTGCCAGAACACAGGGTCCTCTACGAAAGCCTTATGTTTAGAGAGCTTAAGTGATCCATCTGACTCAGCCTTAATGATTCTCCTGTATAGGAAACGTGAAGATGAGAATGGTTAGAATTTCATCAGGGTACGGTTAGTACAGTAAAGACAGAACTCTTTTTCTTACGTGAAGTAGGAGTTGTCAAACTTCAAAGGTTCAGAAGAAGCAGTAGTAGTAGCAGTGGCACTAGCCTGTAGTAGACAGATTAGCCATATCAATCTTCCATTGTATATAGTAACTGCCAGGCATTAAAGGGTGTTCTTGTTTCTTACCACAATATTGCCTCCGGAAAAAGCCACTATGTCTTTGTCTGATAGACCCATTCTGTAAAACACTTGTCTTTGATGCTCAGAACCTACATCATTGAAGAAAATTACAGACCTCAGCTAAGATTAGTCTAATTTGATGATGCGGGAATTGATATTTACCATGGGCGGCATCAGGAAGTCGTCCTTCTTCTGGTGATTATTGGAGTCGTTTCTACCTGGGATGAAATCAATGGTGGGACCACCAGTCGCCTCAACAGCCACAACACCAGCCAGCTGTTGCAATTTGAAAATATATATAGTTGTTTTAGGTGAGTTTTGAGTAAGGATGTTGATGATAGAATGTTAGAGATTGAAGGAAGGACCTGGTACAAGTCAGCGTATGTGATCTTGGGATGCTTCTTTTTCACAGTTTCTGCAATTGAAAAAAACAATATCCATGAAAACCAGCTATAAGATAGAACCTGATGGATGGATGCGTATTCAAAGTGTTTATAGGATACCACAGAGATCAACTGCGGTTGTAGGTGAGTGTTTTGCTTATGTTGCAGCTCCTGCTTTTTCTTATCGATCCATTAGGTCCTCCCGTATTGGTCTTTGCATCATACGTCAACGCATCATGCCACCTGCAGCAAAAGTCAGACCTCATTAATTACACTTGGAAATATAATCCTCCATGGTTTTTGTACAGCAGTGTGAGGTGAATAATCAGCTCTTATTATGTTTAACCGAAAGAGTGGTAGGCGGTTGGGTGCAGCGCTGTAACATACGCTAAAGTGAGCATTATGGGGGCACATTGTTTTGAGGTGATGATGGCTCGAAGGTCTCTTCGTGCAGCTTCGATTTCGTTAAGATAGTCTGCATTGACAGAAGTTTGAGAGACCAGGGAGGATGCCATTACTACTTCACGAATATGGAGGATTAACAAGATTGCTGCTAGCTTGCTGTATCTTCAGTTCAGATGAGAGAATGTGCAGAATGTAAGAAGAATTGAAGATGAGACGGTGAATTAATATAAAGAAGTAGAGAATGGAATAGTAGAGTTTTCTTTTGGTCAAGGAAAACCAAAACCATATATATGCGGTTTTGTTTTGTCAGATCATTTTTCTTGGGAGGGAGAGTAATCTATCTCGTTGTCTTTCCCTCATCATTCTACTTGTATTTGCTTTTCGCTTTGGAGATTCTTGACTAAACTTGAGAGATACCGTACCATAATCACCAAGCTAAGGCCCCTTTTTATTCTTGACTACATACGCCATTAGCTAGATACCACTTGATTTCCAACTTTTAATAAGGCTCATGTTTATATAAATCCGATCAGTTTACTTTTTATATCTGATGTATGTATCAATTGTCATGTCAATTTTTCATTTTAGTTTTGTTCATATGGTTGTTTTACAATTGTTTTGGTCTGACTGTTTTACATCTATTTTATATGTGATAAAGAAGAACATAATATCCACATGGAAACCACCCATTTTACCATAAATCTGCGCCTTTTACTTACCTATTTTTTCTTTCTACTATTTTAACTTTAACGACGATATCGGTTATCAGCTTTAGCTCAACAAAAGACTTCTTAGAAAGGCAGGTTTGTCGTTCTTATATTTATATCCTCCTTATTAAGACAAATTAACGCGTATGACGACTCCATTAGTTCTCATGACTTAATCAATTCAAACCACAGGGGTATCTCGTGAAATTCGCTCAACCCACAGGGGTATCTCCTGAAATTTCCCTAATTATAACTTATAAAAGAAGGTCATAGGTAGAGAATGTCTATCTTACTTGTCAAAGTTCAAGTTCTATTTTTTTTTTATTTTTTAGGCTTTCATAAATCATAATTGAACTTGACACAATTAAAACTAATTCACACACTATCACAATTTTTGAAAAAATATTATTCTGATATCACATAAAAAAATTAATTTGTCATCCACCACAATGAACATGTAAAATGACCAAATAACAGGGCGTTGATTTTGTTCATACTTTACCATGTTATATTTTTTAATTCATAAAATACCAAATAAATTAGTAAATTACACAACAATACTAAACATTTAAAGTAGTTTATAGTTTAAATAAAAATAGTCAAAAACATATACTCCTCCTGATTTAGATAGATGATTTTTAATGCTTAATCAGTTTTTTCAAAATATTAGATGTGTGATCTTTTCTACCACTTACATTTTATATTTGCTTCGGAGTTTTCTCTTTACATCCACAAATCTTCTATTCCCAAAGAAAAGTAAAGCTAAAATAGTCCATAAATTGTTTCTCTAATTTGTAATAATCTCTTTAGAAACTTTCATTATCTTTACATTCTCTTACAAATAAATTTATAATAAAGGATGTTAAATAAGAAGGCAAAGAGAATGAGATTTCATATTTTGAAGAATATTTACTCTTTTATTTAAAATTTCTTATATCTAACTAATATATTATAATTTTATTAACATGGTATGTTCTTAATTTGAGAAAGTTAAAACAAAATAGTAATAGAAATTAGAAATTTTACTTCAAATATAAACTATCAATATCAATCATTCGATATTTATAAAAAATTTATTCTTTTTGTTTTCTTATTTATGTTTTTTTTGGTTTGTAAATTGATCATTGTACGATCCGCTTTTTCATAGAATGAAAAATCCAGATTTATGATAGTCTTTTTTTTATGAAATCAGTATATATTTTTCTAATTGTATGTTTTAAAATTTGTAAAATTATACATATTTGTTTTTAATTTTTAGTCATCGTATCAACTAATATTATTTTTATTATTTTTAAATAATATTTATTTGTGATATTTAAGATATGATAAATTAGTGAGAATTTATAAATTAATAAACTTTTTTAATGGTAACAGTTAATTTTCTAAAAGAAATTGTAAATAATCAGCTGAAATATTGGGCTGGGCTAACTAAGTCCATGACTACAACCTTAAACCTTACTACGACTGATTATCTCACCTTCACCTCGCCAATCATAATCAAATTACCTCATTTGAATTTTAATTTGAATACCGGTGTAAAATCATTAAAAATTTACTTTGCTTGGAAATATTTTTTTACTGTACTTTTCTTAACTTGTTTTTTAATTATAAGCTTCGAACACAACCTAAATCCTCCGATGAAAACAAAAGAATCAAAAGTCTAACTCTGGATACAACCAGTCCTGGTTTCAGTGAAAATATATTGAAACTTGCAGAGCTCTGTCTCTCTACATACCCACGTCCTACCCACCGTATGTAACTGTGGCCCTTTTTTTTTTTTTTGAGAAAAAACGGTCTGTGGCCTTGAACTAATTAACTAGACAAAAGTTGGAGTTAAACTTTGTTCTTGCTTGTTTTTTATAGATACAGGTACTTATTCTTGATTAGTATACTTTGAATTAAAAATCTGTGTTGTTTCTAAAAAAAATCTCTCTGCTGAGTTGTACATCTCTCGCCCACTCATCATCATTACCCATGAAATAAACACATACTCCCTCGTAATTAATAACTGTCGTTTTAGGCAGTGATTCTTGTTCAAAAATATCTGTCATTCTAGCTTTTTACACATCTTTTTCCACTTTTAACCCTACTATCAATATAAAAGTAATTATTATCTAGATGGAAAAGTAAAAAGTAGGGTACATGCGTCATTTTTCTACTTTTCTTAATAAGTGTGCAAGTTTCTAGAATGACAGATATTGTTGAACGGAGGGAGTACAACATAATTCGTGTACTAAAATTATGGGTGACAGAACGGTCCTCATAACCCATGAAATAGAGATTGCCACATTGACATTCTTTGGAATGAGAAACCAACTTTAAGGGCATCCACAACAACAAGAGTGGATTCCACTCTCAAAATAATAATATTTTATTCTTCTCCTCACAATCTCTCTTCTTTTGCTAAGACACCCCACTTTTTGGGGTTCTTAGTTAAGAAACTCTACACACAACTTCTCTCCTCCATGTCATCATTTATCTTTTTGTTTTATTAATTTAGAGTGGATTTCCATCCATTGTGGATGCCCTAACTTCCCAAAAAAAAAGTAAAGAAAGATTGCTGCCGATTTGGTAGAGTGGAGAGACTAAAAATGTTTGTGGAGAGTAAACAGAGTTAGGTTGAAGTCCAAACAGAGAACTAATCATGTCGTGGTGCACCATAATAACCCAGACCCCCCTGAGCCGCACCGCCACAGGACGTTTCACCTTCACCCTCCTCTATATAATGGCTGTTGTTGTACAGTTAGGTTCCTTAATAATACCCACAATTCTAGTTTTCGAAACTAGTCGTGAGGTCAGGAAGAAAAACCATTCCTATTCTAGGAAGTTGGTGATCAACGCTCGTTATGGCCGTTGTTGTGAGTCAATTACGAAACACACCCCCTCAATTGCACAGTGTGCACCAGGTAGTTCCTCTCTACGGTTAGTAAAGATAAAAACACTAAAAAAAACGTAACACATCACCGAATATCCGGCCAGCCATTGAAAACGGCTTTTTTCCCTCCTCTCTATCTGTACTTCATCAGCATGCAGTGGCAGAGCAGAGAAAGTGGAAGGAAGACAGAGACGATGTTAAGCAGTAGTGATAAATGTAAAGTCACGAGGGTAGTATTGTGATTTATTTATCGACATCAACATACATATAAACTAATGTACAAAAAGAGGAAGGAAGAGGAGGTTACGTCTTTCAGCTTGGCTCGCTGCCCAAACGTAAACATACCATGACCACCATGTCCTCTCTATAAAAATGTCGTCTTTTTCTTTTTGAGGTTCGGTGGTTTCTTCTTCTGTCCATCAAATTCTCCCTTTCCACCTTCTTTCCTAGTCCAGTTTTACGCTTCACCTGAGGATAGTTTGGTAAAAATGCACAAAGAAATCAGGGGAGAAAAAACAATGAAGTAATTTAAAGAAGATCAAGTGATAATCACCGAGGGAAAACGAAAGCCATTGTGTTGTATTAAATAAAAAGGGAACACTTCTTCTCTCTCTGTCTTAAATTTGGTATTGGATTGGTTTCTTTCTTATCACAGACAAGACTTAAATCCCTTCCCAATTAGTACCCATTTTCAAAAAAAAAAAAAAAAAACACTTCCCAATTACCCAAACCAAACACTCCTTTTTGTTAGTTCTTCAAAAGCTCCGCTACTACTAAACACTGAGATTAGAAGAGAAGAAACATAAAAGATCTTGTCTTTTGACTTGACCAACCCACACACACACACTCTCTCAGTAACTACTATGGAACACAAAGGAAACCTCCATAGACTTCCTGTTCAAAAGTTCAAACCCTTTCACACCCAGAACTCCCAAAACCTCATCAAACAGACGACAACCACCCAAACCAAAGGGTATATGTCTCTCTAAAATAGAACGCCAAGAAATGGTAGCAAGATGCAAAGCAAGGAACGCTACATCAAACAATTGTCAAAGCAAGACACTCATTTTCATCTGCACATTCATTCTACTTCACTCACTTAGATCCACTGGTGCAGCTCTTCTTCAATTCGCCGCTGAAGAAACTTCCTTACATCATTACTCTTCCAACACCACCACCATCTCCGTCGTCCACCACCTCCTTCACCACCACCACCTGTCCCACCAACACCACCTCCACCACCACATATGTCACCTTCAACTTCAACTTGGACAACAACAACTTCAACCACAACTTCCATTAACCTCCCACAACCACCACCACCACCGCCGCCTCCACCACCACCCACGGCTGTCGGTTCCACTTGAGGATTTCGGGACCCGTTTTTACCTCCACCTGCTTCATCCTTGAGGAAGAGTGGGAAGAAGCTACTACGACAGCTGTTCCGGTCTGAGCTGCGGCGATGATGGCAGCTCCACCGTCGGTTGTGAGTGGGTTCTCGAAAGGGGATAATACGACCACCGCTGGGTCAAGTGATCCGCGGTTGTGGAAGTTGGAGGAATAATGAGAAATGGTGGGAGTGGGAATGGGAATGGGAAGGATTGGTGATTGTAAGAGAGATTGATGAGTATTTTCTAAAGCTGCTGAAGCTGGTGGAATTGTTTCGTGTATGCTTGAAGTTCACATAATGGATTCTCTAATAATCAGAGTAATGATAATGATTCGCTTTTCCGGGTTACGAATCTCTCTGCTTTTGACCGAATTCCTTAATTTTGTATGCGTTTTTTTTGTGGGACAGGTATAAATAAGTTTGGTTACAATGGAAGGAATCTGAATCTGAATCCGATGATAATGTGGGGTTGGGGTAGTAGTGGTGGTGGTGGGGCGAGACTGACATCGTCTTCGTCAAATGTTCTCATCATCTTGGAGGAAAGATTAATGGCAGCGGTGGTGGTGGGTTAACCAAGTGGGATTTGGTTAGTAGTGGTGTTTTCCCTGGAAGTAGTCATTGTTCTACTGTTGAGAGATTGTACGCTGGGGAGAAGAGCTTTTTGTTGAAGTTAAGTTAGTCATTAAATTAAACCCAATCATAATTAAAGATCAGACCTTTTATAGTCTTGTGTTTTGAATGAACTGATGAATCGACTCAACTGGTTGAACCAAAACAAGTTAATTACAATTAACTTCATCTTCATTTGATGGTTTCAGTTAGTGGTAAATATATAATCTTTTTGGGCTGATGTAGTTTATGTTGCTGTATGTCCATTGAAATTGCAGACGGCGGAGAGAATCAGGATGGAGCATGAGAAGAGATAGAGCAATTACGACGAATGGAAGTGAAGAGATCTGACTATTTCAAAACGGAAAAAAACGAAAAAAAAGAAGTGGAGGAAACTACTATCTCAGCTTGAAGTTGCTACACAAGCGATTGAGACAACTTCAGTTGAAATCATCAAGCTTAGAGAGAATGAACTCTACCCACAAACTCCTTGAACTCGTTTAAAGGGTCAGTTAGTCAATTCAATTATCAATTTCTCATCATCTGTTTTTTATAATCCGCCATTCTTAGAAACAAACCAAGTAGCTATTTATCCGGTTGTTGATCAATAATATTTATCACTCTTGAGTAGTAGATGGGTATCGTTTCTGCATGATTTTCCTTTTTAGGTCGTGGTTGCACATGGGTTAAGCATTTTTGTGGGTGGTGGGGGTGTGTTGTAGGAGAATAAGATTCAGTGACCCTTCACGGACTGTTGTGGTTAGCCTTGTTTAAGAGTATATGCTCTGCATGCTTGTTTTTGTCAGCTGTTGATTGCTTATGGGGAAGAATCCGATACAATAGTACACACACATATGAATGATGTGTAAGGCTGGCTGTTTCTGAACGTGATGTGATCAATGAATTTTGGACGTTCTATTCACCTACTTCTTCATTGCTCTTCTTACCTCACCAGATATAAATGAACTCTAAAATTGGCAAAATCTTTTCTTTTCGGTGAAATTGAGTCAATGATGTTCATCTCTGCAGAGTAAAAATTGGGGAAATTGGGACCATTATTTCTGGCTTTATGAGTGGGGCATGGCTGTGGATGCATTTTTGCTTTCCTTTGGGCTTTAGCTCTCACTTATGAAATTGCTTATTTTGGTGCATGTAAAGAGAAAGGAAGGAAAGTGCCTAGTACATTTTTTTTGCTCTTGAAATGTGTCATCATTTCTACATACAGTAGTAGAAAGGAAGAAAATAACATCTTTTTATGTAATTATGAAATCAATTAGAAGGTCATCAGGGAAACTTGGTAATTAAATGGTAACAGACAAACTTGGTGACACTATGAACTCAAATGATCAAAATGTTAGCAGAGGATCACTTGCCTTCAGTTTCACAAGATCACATTTGTTGTCGTGTATTTACTACAGCTTGATGATGATGTGGAGAAGCATGTACGAGTCCCACCAAGTTCAATCTCACATAGTAGATCAGCTCAAGTTCCTAAACCAACATCATCAACCGAACCCACATCCGAGATCCACCGCCAATCAACCCCAGCTCGAGCTCCAACTTCAACAATGGAATCAATCCTTCTCCAATCTAGTACGCTCCCAGCGTGACTACATCCAATCCCTCAATGGGTGGCTTCGTCTCAGCCTTTTCCACTAAACACCAACCCATTGTTGCAGAGATCAATGACAATGTCAGCCCGGCAGCAGCAGCAGCCGCAGCAGCTACCGCTGACTCCTCTCCGTCCGCTATCTACTCCCTCTGTGAGGAGTGGCAAGTAGCGATTGACCATGTACCCGACAAGGTTGCGGTCTGAGGGAATCAACAGCCTCCTGACTGGGTGAACGCAGTTGTGGTGCAGAGAGGGAGGAGTATAAGCAGAGGAAGAGATCTGAGTCAGCCAACAGGGAGCTGAGAAGAAGGCAATGAGCTCAGGTCAGCAGAGGTAAGTATGGGGCACAGCAGCGTCATTCTCAGTAGGCTCTGAGGTGGTTTTCGGTAGTGGTAGGAGGGGACGGGATCCGGTTGCAGACAAGAGGGTGAAGGTGGAGGCACTGAAAGCCAAGGCGGAAGATGAGAAGCGGAAGTATGATAAGGCGGTGATGTTACAAGGGCAATGACGTTGAGTTAATCTGCAGAGGGCTTCTCACGCATTCCAGGCGATTACCGGGTTTTCAAGTGTATGTATGCATGGGTTGGTCAGTGTTTAACCAGGCGAAGCGTCTGAGGACGATCAAGAGAGTGGTGGGGTGAAGAGATTGATGGCAGCTTAAGCTTAGCTCAGACATAGTCATGGGTGGTTTGTTGTCTGAGATTAATTCTGATTAATGAAATAGTACATGACAGGGCTGAAGGGTGTAGAACCAGTTGATTGAGTACTGACACGATGAGCAATATGGGGTCGATCTGCTAGTTCTGATGAGTTTATTTCTGGTGGATGTAAGTAAATGGGGGTAAATTCTGTTTGGTTGAGTTTCTTGGATAATGACATTAGTGAAGAAGCAGCCTGTGAATGCTAAAAGGGGGGGGGGGGGGGGGGGGGGGGGGGCCTAAATATAAGGTTTGGTTAGTTTCTTGGGCGTGTTATTATAGCAGTGCCTTGGTTTTTGCCTTAACATGTTTCAGCTTTCCTATTTCACCAAGGTGATGTTCTTTGTCTAATGTTATAACTTCCATTTCTATAAGAGTTCCATCTTAGAAGATCTTTTTCTTTTGATGTAGAAGGCGTTGGTCTTCAAGTTGGGACACTAAATCTCACAGGCCCATTTAGATATTGTATTATGTAGATGGTTATATTATATAATAAAGTTGACAAAAAGAAAAATAACACATTTTGAAATATGATACTACCATATTTCACTGAACGGAAGGGACCCATGGTGATGATAAAGGCACTTATGTGTTCAAGATCCTTGGATCCCAATTCCATCATCAAGTGTCGTCAAGTGTCAAACATGATCTCAAACAGAACTCCATGATTGGTTCATAATCCATATCAAAGCTGGAAAACCCATTTTCTTTGCCTCTATCAGGAATTTATGAAGGATATAGATTCTATAGGAGAAAGGGAAATACAAATGAAATGGCATTACTCAAGGATTGGAGCTATACAATCAAGTCTAGCTATCAGGCTCTTCGGTTACAAGATAGTAGTACTAAATCGTCTCACGAGACTCAGATGAAATACCCGTTGTATTTTGAGTTAGGGAATTCATATTATTTAATATAATACGATTGGGTTTTATGTATGATGGGTCGATATTGAGCTATTGGATTAATCCGTGATTAGTAGTGGGTAGGAAGTTAAATTAATATTTTACTCTCTAAAATGAAACATTTTTATATATTCTCTTCCCTTTCCTAAATTACTTATATTATCTTATCTTTCTACCGTTGTGATTAAGTTCATCCTTATCTTCTTTTAGATTAATATCAAATTTACTTTTATTTCTTTCTAAAATAATATCCTTATATCTCTCTAAGATAATTACGTTATTCTATCCCTTCCTAGCGGATAAAGTATTCTACTCTTACCTTCTTCCAAATTAATTATTATCTCTTATCCTCTTGTAACAGATACTCAATAAAAAATTTACTTTTCTTAAATATTAATACGTCATTATTTTTTAAGAAATATTCTATTTAAACTCTCTTCCATTCTCCCTTTTCATCATCTACTGCGCGATGCTTTACGCTCATCCTCCCCAAATATATCAAAAACTCTCATTCTTCCTTGTTTACTCAAAGGATTCTTCCCTGGTGCCAATTAGAGTTTTGGAAGGGTAAGGAATACACATACCTATGGGTAAGGTATTATTTAATTTAGTTGTAAATTGGGGAATTTCTGATTGATGGCTATTGTAATTCTAGACCCCGAATTCGTGACGGGTGCTATTTATGAATCTGCTGAGAGCCATCTCTTAGCGGTGTTGTGAACAGGTAAATTTCTGTGCTCATAATTGACTTATTATGGGATTATGATTATTGAAAGATGATTTGAAACCCTATTAGGGATTTGAAAATTGGGAATTTATTTCCCCCGCGTATTGGTGAACTAATGGTTGAGATTTACAACTGAGGTTTTATTTCTGTTTTGAGACCCTTCACTGGAATGATGCTTTGTTGGTACCTTTGGTACTCCATGTATATTTGTTGGTACCTTTTGTACCCCGTGCTGCAAACAGTGAAACGTAGTTTAAGCTCTATGATCTACTACTTTAGGTCAGAAGTACTTCTGAGGGGTGTGCACACTTACGGACTTAGGGTGAGGTGAGGTGGTATTATCGTGCGGTCCTTTGAGTGACCGTCCGTTGTATAAATTGTGATTGATTCCTGGTGAAAGATCCCTGGTTTTAAAGATGGATATTGGGTGCTGGAAAAATAGTTTTGGATCGTTGGTTTATGATTCCTTCTGTTGATTTGTTAATGTTAAAAAGGGATTTTAAAATGTATTTTACGTAATGAGGTCACATTTTTTCAGTTTCACTAATTTGTGTGATCCCTTTTGTTTATATATTTGTGTTCTGATCGCAGGTATGGATAGCTGAGACTTTGGGCCGGGGATCGCATTATCACCTAGATGTTAGGAATCATGATTGTTGTTGAGATACACTATTTTAAGATACAATGTTTTGGATACTTGCTTTTGATGTTTTGTTAGATGTTAGTCTGAGCACTAAGTGGTTGAGTGTGGCGGTAATGCCCTAGATTCATAACAGTCCGCTGTGATTTTTAGGTAAACTGTTGTCACATTTTAATCATGAAATATTCCTCTTAAGTTGCCAATTTAAGTTGTGGTATTAACGTGCTCTTTCTACGGATGCTTTCAGCATGAATTTCGCAACTTTGGAACTGTCCGAACGTTCGTCCGGACTTGCAAGTTCGGACAAGCCCCGAGAGTATTTTGTTCTTCGCAGTATGGTGGTGTCCGAACTACATGTTCAGACAGCATGCGAGGACGAATCTGGCTTGTAAGTCTCGGCATTGGTCCGAACTTACATGTCCGGACCAATGTTCGGACCTCGTACTTAGCTTTAACGGAACTTGTGTCCGTCCGACTTATACGAGACACATGTTCGGACTTTATGTGGTAACACCCCTACCGATAATACCGTCATTACTGTACAATACTTACCTTCGCAGCGGATAATACATACACAACGGCGGGTGTACAATGCCGCTAGTCACCCACGTGACTAACAAGGCCACTACACTACTACATACTATCGGTCTGATGAATTGAACATACCGAGTACTCTACACAATACATTACTTTTCCTTGCATCACTCAACCATAATTTAATTACAACTCCAATACAATGATAGCCGAGTCTACTACGTCCTTAAAAACCGATCAGTTTGGACTTCCAAATTGCATTACAATTCGAATACAAATCCCATAATTAAACTACCCATGCTTACATAGCAATCCCAGTCCTACTCTCTCAATGGTGTCAGCTTCGAATACCTGTAAAAATAAAACGTTCCCCCTAGGGGGTCAGCTTACGCTGAATATGAAATCCGCATATACCGCGTGCTAACCGCGGTACGCCGACTACTTTGGGTCGGGTATACAGGGAGTTCATTTTACATGCATACATACATACTATCACTACACAATACAATCAACAATACTTACTTATACAAGGTTCAATACCTACCAAGGAAACAATTTATTAGTCAACCGTTTGTTTAGTTATTCGTTCATCCGGTTTCCCGGATGCTCTCTTTCTCCTTACACGGGTTCCCGACGCCCCCACAAGCTTAATCTTACTTACTCGATGTTTTACTCACACTACGCTCAATACCTTACTCATTATTTCACTCATACTTTCTCATAACCTACTGCTACCATGGTTACTCTTACTCCGTACTCATCACTTGCTCTTGCATACTCAGTACCCATACTCTTCTCCTTACTCGTACTTACTCATTGCTCGTACTCATTACATACTCATACTTACTCATTACTCGATACTCATTACTTTACTCATACATACGCAATACTCAATACTCATTACTTTTGGTCTCTGGGCGGAGTCATACTCAAGACTCACCACCGGGCTACAAATTCAAAGGCTATACACTTAGCTCCTCAAATATACAAGTGTCCATTTTTACCGGACTAATCAATTTCCCACACTCCTCTCTTGGAGTATCTTACAATCTCATGGATTAGCCTAGAAGTATCTCTCTCGATAACCTCCACTAGCTTAGGGAATTGCCACCGTCTAGTATTCTTAGATTTAAGGGTTCCCCCAACGTATCGAATACTCTCATGTTCGGGACATTACTTACATCAGTCGGGTCCTCCATAGTGGTCGACTAATTTGCTAAGGGGTGTGTGAAGACCCCTCATCATTCTTTACTACTCTCATGGTTTATGACTTGCACCAACTTAATTCCTCTAATAGGGTTTATTTATATGCTTCCACTCTTATTGTTTGTGGATTGTTCATTTCGTTCTCCTACCGTTATCGGGAGGTTACTACTCCCGTACACTCTCTCACATTTTAGTAAGTTCATTGGTTTGTGTTAACGTTTATTGGTTCGCTAGTTTGTGTGTTTCCACGTTACCGTTAGTTCACACCTGACTCTTACTACGAGTCACTAAACACAAGACTCATCTATGAGTCGGTCTACGCACTAAGTGAAGCCACACAATCAATCAAGAAGGGTTAGCTCATACAACATACAGCAAGACATACAATGAAGGCAATAAACCGTTTTAATGCTTTAGTCTTGATTAGCCGGCATACAGCACACAAATCAATGTAACTTGGTTAGCATACGGGGCATGAGGAAATCATACCTTTCACCGGAGTTAGCTTTACCATGTGTTCCCTTGTTCCTTGGTTCACATTGTTCCACTGGTAATGTTTCAAACATTGTTATTAACGCTATGCTCATACGGTACACAAATAATTACTACTCCCGTACTTACCCCGTTATCCCGGTATACATAGTTTTACTTATGTCAAATTATGTTCTTACTTCTCACTCACTTACTACACTTGTTTACACTTCTTAGGACCTTTGAATATCACCAAACAAGGCCTTAAAACATCTAAAACCATTCCCAATCACTTCCCCATCATTCAGAGCTTAAAACCACTTTCTGTTACATTTTTAGCCTGGTCCGGGTTTTGTGTCCGGGGTTACAAACCCGGACCAGTCCGGAAATGAGTTTCTGCCTATTTTTTATGTGTGGTCGGGTTGTGTCCGGGTTTACAAACCCGGACCACCCCCTGGGATGGCCTTCTGCCTTGTTTTTGCTATGGTCCGGGTTTGCGTACCAATTTGCAAACCCGGACCACCTCTGGAACTGTCAAAATTTACAGTTTTTCACCGTTTTTCACCCCTATTCCCTCTAATCATTTCCTAATCTTTCCACATGTTTTCTACATGTTTAAACATCCTAAAACATGCCTTAATCCAGTCCCAAACCTCCTCACACATTAGTCAAATCTTACCCAATACTTGCTCATTTCCACAGATTTTTCTTCCTCTCTGTTACAGTTAGCACACTTGTGCATTTCCTACCTCCTCTTTGCATTTTGCATCTTGTCCCAACTTCATCTTACCATTCCAATTCCTTTTCAATCAACTACAATACCTATACCAAAGTCCAACTCCCTTTTTACCAAATCTTGCACACTAGTTTTTCCTAGTTTCTACAATGCATCTTTGATACTCTTTGCTACAAATTTTTACCTTCTCATTTCTCATACTACAATTACCATTGTTTAGTTACTAAACCATCTATACTAAATCCCAATACACATCTTGGTTCTCCCATTCACCAAGTCATTCTTAATGCACATTCCTACTAAAATTTTGTCATAGCTCACCTACTTTTCTTACTTAGCCACATACACACTTTTCCATCAAAATCCATTCCTAAACTAGCCACACCCTCAAGGGTCCTACCAGCACACATACAAATCTCAATACACCAATACTTCCTCAATCCACCATACTAATACACATACACAATTTATTTGGCTCTAAGGCCTACAATCCAAACACAAGCCCATAAATACTCAAACTTCCACAAACTACAATACTAATGCAATAGTTTAGGTTCTTTATTTGTTCACCCATTCCCATTACTCTAATGCATTATAATTTATCATTAGGAAGGAGCTCTTACCTTGAGCTTATAATTTCTTCCTGTCTTTTCCATTTCTCCTCCTTCTCTCTTTCTTGCACAAATCGGTCAATGGGAATGGAGTTGTCAAACTCCATCCCAACACCCAAGAAACACAAAAATGCATTTTAATTATTCTTCTAAACCCTTAGAGAATTCCAATTCAATAAAAGGCTTAGAGCACAAGTTAGGGTTTACCTTTGGAGATTTTTGAGAGGTTCTCACCCTTGAATCAAGGAGAGGATTACTCCACCATTGGAGGGTTGAAACAATGCTCCAAGTAAAAGAAAACAAGGTGTTACAAGAGCAAAAAAAATTGGTCAAGAGAGAAAGGTGAAGAAAATGAATTTTTCTTTGGAACTCTTTACCTTAGAAGAAAGAGGAGGCTCCAAGCTACAAGGTGGTGCCCTTTTCTCTTCAATGTGTAAAACCCACGAAAATGAAACTCATCCTTTTCGAATTTTGAAAAGAGAGAAGTGTGGAGCTTGAAGAGGGGAAGAAGAATATGTGTTCGGTTTTTCATTTGGAGCTTTAAATGGCTGAGCATGGAGGGAAAGGAGGCTGCCATGGTTGCTGTGTGGATCAGCTCAAATCGCCAACCAGCAGAGAGAGGTGGGAGAGATCGGCTGGGTGAGGAAGGAGAGCAATACGTGAGGGAGGAGGAAATAAGGAGAGAGAGAAATAAAGGTACTTTTGTACCTTTTCTTTTTCTTTTGTTTACTATTTGCCTTTAGCTTATTGTGTGTGTGAGAGTGGGGCTGCTTACTAATTAAACCGGCCACTATATCAGTACCCTGCTGGAGTGTTTTTCGTCTTTTACAGAAAATGCTCATTTATTTACCCGGTTTAGCACTATTCACTAACCGGGCCCGTTTTCTGGAATTTCTCGTTCTTTAATTTTATTGGTTATTAAGCTTCCATTAATGTTTAATTATAGTTTTTAATGAACTAATTTTGACGGGTTCATTTGACCACTTAAAGTCACGTTTTCGGGTTTTCTCAAAAAACGTGCGCTAAAGCTCTATTAGCGTTGTAATACATTACTTGGATCCGTTTTCTTCGGGAGTTGTTCCCGTATACTATTTTGATCTTATTAAGCCCTAGGAATCCATATAATACGCTAACCGAGGTCTCATACCTCCTATGGTTATTTAACGCTTATTAGCGTTTTACGCTTTTCAAAGTGTTTCTTTATTTCTTTTGGATTTATATTCTTACCAAAATTACTTAGGCACTATTAGGCCCTTAAATACTATATTAGAATAATATAATCACCATATTTAAGTTCGGGGTATTTCAATCTACCCCCCTTAAAGAACTTTGCCCTCAATGTTGGTGAATCTAATATTGTTACTTGTATAAATACTCTATGCTAAGTTATGACCTCTACATATAGCTTTGTCAAACTCCAATGTCTGTCATGATGCATACTACACACCCAAACAGCATGTCACTGCATGCATAGCAATAAAAATATCCGTTACAAGCTCTCCATGGGGTCCGTCCGCACCGTATCCAATGGCCTTATTGGCCCTTACTTGATGCTCTAATTTGGTGATTAACCTTCTACACAATTTCTCATTGGTCTTCACATGATAATCATTAACTAGGTGTTCCCCATTCTTGGAGTCCCCTTTTACTTAGTACTATATCTTCTTCGTAGCCCGTTCCACGCATTCGTCGTGGTTACTGAGACTCGTCTCTTGTTTGGGTACTACGTTGTAGTTCCTTAGTTGGTTGGTATACCGTTGGCGACATTATTTACTAATTGTGGTCCCGCAGACACGCGTCTCGGGTTCCGTTACTTACTTCTTGCCTCTTGCACGGTTGGTGCGTCGCAAGCTGGTTGTTCTCGACTGCTCGGCATGTCGACCCAGGTTGCCGGAAATCCATTCTTCTATACACAAGATTCTTCCTTCTTCGCTATTAAATGCGGTTAACATTGTTCAGATGGAAACCGTCTCCGGATTCCCACTTTTCGGGATCTACCGTATGGCAGGTTCTCCGTACTTATAGAGATACTTAATAACAGCCAGATCGGGTATTCCCGAGTAGGAGAGGACTTTCATCTCTCTGGTGTTCTTCCCCGAGTTATAAAACAGGGATTGTGGAGGGCGGGAAGGATATTGTAGGTTTCCAGTACACACTGGTAATTCCTACTAGCGTATCTCTCACGCTATCACTCAACCCTTATCCCAAAGTACTAAAATCCTAACTCGATACTTCCTAAGCTCGGTAATTCAATCATCAGAGCGATACTTTGCTCTAATACCACTTTTTGTAACACCCCAACTACAAACACCATACTTAACAACATTTAGCAGCGGAAATACAACTCTGCATCAAACTTATTCCATTGGGTGTTACACGCCGTTAGCCACCCACGTGGCTAACAAGGCCATTACTTACACAATGTACCGGTCTGATGGACAAGATTACGAGCACTAACTTTACATTACAACCCGTTTCTAAACTGAAAACAAATACACTTATAATCCAACTGTACCGAGTCTAATACATTCCATTATCGATATCACGCTAAACTAAATAACCACTCATACATAAACAGTTACCCCATCCTACTCTCGAACAGCTGCCAGCTTCATTGTACCTGAAAAGTAATGGGGCCCCCCCAAAGGGGGTCAGCACCTTTGCTGGCATGGTATTCGTGCAGCCCGCATACTACCGGGCCACGCACAACTATTTGTCGCCTGAGCATGCGGCTAATTATATTTAAAATATGCATGGAACTATACACACATATCATGCTTATAAGTCACACATCCAATGAATAGGATACAAACATAAGATTAACACATCACATTGGTTAGATCACATTATTGTGTTCTTTGGCCCTTGAGGGTTCTACCCTAATAGAGCTATTCCTTGCTAGACGACACATACCCATTTAATCGGGTTATACTTAATTACCCCTTATATTTGTACGGGGTTGATTTCGGAGATCACGTACACAACATAACAACATACTTCACATAATAACATGTATACAACTTAATACCGTTCTTCTTAGAGAACGTACACTTTCCTTAGGATGTGCCAGAGGAAATATAGGCCCGAGCACACTGTACACATTTACTTCACTTAGATGTGTCGGCCGTAATATAGGCCTGATCACACCATACACAATTCCCCCTAGCTCCAATAATAGTGAGGTAGGTAAGCCTTGGTTAAACTTGTGGGTGGTTGTAATCCAAGGAGGGAAAGCAACCTTAACATAACAGTATTCCCCTAGCCCCAAATAATAATCAAGGTAGGTAACCTTGGTTAAGCTAGTGGGTGATTGTAATCCAAGAAGGAAAAACAACCTTAACATAACAGAGTGGGAGTTAATTCAAATATATACATCAACTCCCTAACAACGCGCGCGACCGGATTGACCAGATTCCTCACCCCCATAATATATACATATTAGTTAGAAGTTCCTTTATGGAACTTATCACATCATGACACCGTATGATGTTATAAACTTGGTTAATCACACACAAGGGAGGTAACAACCCATTCGACAAACATGGACAACAACATTCGTTAAATAACATATACTAAACAAAGCCACACACATCACACACAACCACAATATACACTAACGCACGGATAGCCGTAGTTAGAACGTTCCCGTAGGTTGGGACGTTTAATCCGAATACCGATCTCTTATGTGATCCTTGAGTCGGTTAGCTACGGTTTAACACATAATTAAGGTTAAACGGTATCGGAATTATTTACGCCACATTAATGAATTACTGTAAACTCATTTCATGCTTTATCTTGCAAGGTGGCAAACATACATAAAAACACATAGGCATACAAGCCGGTGTAACCCGGTAGGACACAGGTTGCAAGAAAACCATACCTGTCACCAAGGTTCACTCTATTGTCCTCTTATGTTCCTCGAATAATTCTCGAACAACTGGTAACATTACAATTGCTTCCATTAACATCGGGTAATATGATTGTTTTACGACTAATGCGCCCATAGTTAACCCCGTCATCCCGTTATACTTAATTTTACTCTTGTGATCTTAAGTTCACAACTCTCACATCAACCTAACACTTGTTTACACATTTTAAGGCCTTTACATGTCACCAAACAAGGCCTAAACATCATCTAAAACCATTACCATCCAATCCCCCATCATTAGAAGGCTTAAAACAATTTTTTTTTCTTCTCTGGTCTGGACCGCCCCAGAGGGGCGGTCCCAGGGGCGGTCCACAATAGAAGCTACATGGTTTTGCAGAACTGCACTGGGCCTCCCCACAGGGGCGGTCCAGAACAGACCCCATTTTAAAAACTGTTTTTCTACACATTTTGAACTCCAAATTCACCCCAATCTTTTCCTACTTATTCCACAATCTTTCTACATGTTTCCTACATGTTTAAACACCTTAAACATGCACTAAACCTCTCCAAATCTTTGGTTTAATCCACCACCCAATCTTACTCAAATTCAACAAATCCAAATTCTCACACTTTGCATTTCTACACTCTTTTGCATTTCTTACTTCTTCTTGCTTGTTTCTACCTCCCATCAAACTCACCAAATCCATCAATGACCAATACCAATCATTCCTACATAAACGCACTTCTAAAACCCACATTCACTCCTTGTTTCACGAGTTACAAACACCAACTCTTTTTCTTGAAATTCCAAGTTGCCAAGCATCATTATGGCTACAGATTTTGCACTCTCTTATCTCCATTATCCATCTACCATTATAAGGCTACCACTCCACTCTACTCAACACTAATTAAACAACCCAATTGAACACCTAAGTTCTCTCACTTACCAAGCCACCTAAAAGCACTTATTTCCTACCGAAATTTCACCATAACCTCCCCATAAATCTAACATGTTCCCACACATTATTTAGCTCACCAAAGCACTCCAACCATCAAACTCATTCAAGGCACTAGTCCACACATCAATTCCATCATTTTAACAACAATCACCTCAATGTACATAAACTTTAAAAGCTTGGCTCTTAGCCCTTAAACAACATTAAATTAAACACTGAATTTCCTCATAATAATAGCAACACCTGCACTACACTCAATGCATTTAAGGCATTTATTTTGCACAGACACAATTACAATCCCCAAGGCATTACTCTAGATTAAGGTAAGCCATTTACCTTGAGTTTTCTTTCAAGAATTTTCCTCCTCTTTAGTTCTTGTTCAACAACCGGTTTCAAATGAGGTATTTGCTAATCTAATGACCAAATCAAATTGAATACCATTGAGCATTAAGAACTGATAAGGCTCTTCATTTAAGACTTGTACTTAGAACATGATTTAAGCACTAGAAATTGAAGGAATTACCTTATAACTTCCAAATGAGGATTAGGCAATCAAGATAGATGTTCTCCAACACCACTTGAAGATGAAGCAAGGCTAGAACAAGGGGGAAATGGAGCTTAAAATTCTGTAGGAATCGGTTTCAATGAAATGGAGGAAAACATGATTTTCTTGCTCATTTCTTACCTTAGAACAATGAGGAGTGTTTTGGCTCAACAATGAAGGTTCTTCCTTCAAGAATGAGCTACACCCATGGAATTCAAATCAGCTTTTGGAGGATTTGAAGGGTGGAAATTAATCTCCAAGGTGAGGGGAGTATTATGGTGTATTTATTTTTCAATTTGGAGCTTGGATAATGGTAGAAAATGGAAGAAGAAAATGGAGTTGGGAGAAGGCTTACAAAATCGCCATTAGAGGAAGGGTGAAGAAGGAGGGTGCTGGCAAGAAGAAGAAAACGTGAGGGAGCAAGGAAAAGTGGGAATAAAAGAGAGAGAAATGTAAAAAGTACATTTGTACTTTTCTACTTTACCTTTTTGTCTTTTTGTGACCAATAGTGAAATAAGAGATGAGAGAGGGAGGGGGAAACCGTGTGACACACAAAAAGAAGGGGTAATCAGGTTTTTAATTTTCAAAAGTAGAGAGTATTTTACTCTTATTACAATTTACACCCAAAAGTTCCCGGTTTTTACACTATTCACTAATCCGGACCCGTTTTCTGGATTTTTTCTCGTTTCTTTAATTTTAATGGTTCTTAAGCTCCCATTAGTGTTTAATTATAGTTACGTGGTCAACTATAATTTTTACGGGGTCATTTGACCATGTAAAGTCACGTTTTCGGGTTCTCTCGAAAAACGCGCTTTTAGAGTCCGTTAGCGTTTTAACGCATTATTTGGATCCGTTTTCTTCGGGAATTTTTCCATATGTTCTTAGATTGTAGTTAGGGTATAACAATATATTTATAGCTCTAGTTAAGGTTTATACCTCCTAAGATAATTAAATACACGTTTTTACGTTTGTGACTCTTACGCGTTTTCCTTTTTCTTTTGGTTTACTTTCTTCACCAATATTCCTAAGGACTTATTTTCCTTAGAAAATCATAATTTATGTTAATAAAGTATTGGTAGGCTCTTTGGGTACCTAACCAAGTTCATCCAAGCTTAGAGCATGTTTTGCTCAAATTGTCTTTATGGTACTTTATTGTTTTTACCATGGTTTAAATTGTTCACTAATGTTCCTAAGGCAATTTTAGCCTTAATATACCATAGTTTAATAGTCAATCAACATATCAAGGTGTGGGGTATTTCAATCCACCCCCCTTAAAAGAACTTCGTCCTCGAAGTTCACACTTCCCACGCATCATTTGAATTAGAACATGGGGATTACTTGCAAAATAAAACTTTCATAACCAAACATACTTTACAGTACAACCTCGGACTTAACGGTCCGGGTAACATATCCACATCCATACATAACATAACATACTTATATGATAACCTCGGACTCAACGGTCCGGGTATCTTAACAACATTTGTACCTACATAACAACCCTTAGACCCTTAGGTCTGGGTAACATAACAACATTTAGACTTTAAGGTTTGGATAGCATATCACTTTCAGGCTCATAGGCCTGGATAACATCTACCACACATATCACACAACATGTCTTAGCATGTATAACAAACAGAAATATCTTTTCCATCTCTTCACGGGCTCAAGTCCCATGTCGAGTACATATACACTGTGATCCCGCAGAACCGGTCGCGATGGACACCTTCTGGTCCCCGTTCCTTTGGGAGATCAAAACAATCACATACATTTTTAAAAATATACTTCTCATGTCACTGGTCCGAAGACAAAGGCTCATACGTCCTCAGCTCGTGAGCAAGTAATACGAAAATATTCTTTATGGGGTTAAATAGAACAAATCCTTTATGGAAGGATATTAATTGAAAATCCTCTACGAGGTCAAGTAAAAGAAATCCTTCCTTTGAAAATACCATTTAGAATTTTGGAAATATTTATTGAAGTCTTGAAAGTACCAATTAAAAGTTTGAAAACCCCAATTTAAAATTCTTTTTGAAATCGCAATACAACTCCAAGTCAATTATGCTAATTGCATCTTATTCTTAACGTGATTATGTGTGACCACTTGTAGGGAGCTTCAAGAGTCATCCAACCCTGATGTGATCAGCATCAGTGTTGAACTTATCCTTCCACCCCAATTTGTGTTCGGCTTCCTTGATCTCATGAAAATCAAGTTTCACCTTCCACTTCAATTTCAAAACAACACCACTGGTACAAGAGGGTTCATAAGCGACGGTTTTAAACCTATAAAAACGACGGTTCCGAACCGTTGCTTACACCGCTGTCGTTTTTGTTATTTTGTTATTTTACGACGGTTGAAAACCGTCTTTTAAGGGCGCCCTAGGGGGCGGGATTTAGTAATTATACACGACGGTTTAGCTTGTTAACCGTTGCTTATTATACACTTTAAACTACGGTTGGTAATCAAACCGTCGTTTAATTATCCTTTTCGACGCGCCTAAAATTGTTTTCAACGACGGTTGTCGTGTAGAACCGTCGCTTATTATGTACTTTAAGCTACGGTTCTATGTGGAACCGTCCTTTTTTCTATTTTACCCTCTAACGCCTACCTAATATAAACGACGGTTATATATGAACCGTCACTTATGGTATATTGATTTTTTCCAGTTTTTCCCTATTTCCTTATTACGTATACACATCAAAAACCAGAAAACCTGTACAACAACAATTCCAATAAATCACACACTACATAGATACCTCTGCAACTTGTTTTTTCATAGATAACAACAGTACCACCAGTACATGCTTCAAGTGCAACATTCAAAAACAAAACACTGATGAACGACCATGTAAGTACCACATCTGAAATTAAACTACCAATTTCCACTTCCAACATAACATTCGTTCGACCAACATAACAAAGCTAAACAGAGATATCCATGTTTTTACATTAATCAATCACTGTACTCGTCATCCTAGCAAGCTTGTTGGTGACAAACAATGTCAAGCTGTGCAGCTCGCTCAACAATCTCCTTTCTCTTCCTGGTTGACACATTGTGTGCAATCTCAGCAAAATGCCCTGCACCCCATTTCCATATCAATCAATTTTTTTGCTACAGAACAAGTAACAACCAATGAAACCCCATAAATACAAAAATCATACCAAATTCAGAATTGTCAAATTCAGAGTAAATCATATAAATACATGTAACTCACCAACTTAAGTAGTAGTCCTGACAGCTGCTTCACTAGTTTGTCCTTGTTCTGGATCCTTGAAACACTTTAGGATGAACAAAGATGTTTGCTCTCTAATTATTGGAAATCTTTAGGCGAATAAGTTTTGCCCGCGTTCTTAAAATATGCACGAACCTGTAAGAACAAGCATAACACACCATATTGAATATTTTAGATAGTTAAACCGGACGTGTAAGATGCAGCAGCCAACTGTTAGATGCACAAGAGAAGAGGCTGAAGCCAACACAGTACACATGAAAGAGAGGGAGATTGAGCTATTAACATACTACACTAGCGACCGAACTCAACAATAAAACTGTGAGAAATATTAGATTAACTACAACTTGGATTGGATAAATTCCCCGGAAAACACCAGCAATGTGTATATATATATAGACATTTATACACGTTTTAAACATAATGGTGAAACATAATATATATAGAAAACATATTTGAAAGTATTAATACCTCATCATCCTTTGTCAGCTCCTCTATATGCGTACAAATTTCATACATGTATCGTAGTACAAAAAAAACCGCAACTCCTCGAATCATTTTGCCTTGGACATTGTGACAAGTTTAAAAGAAAAAAACAAAGTTTTTACTTTGTAAGTATACGTAATCAACTTATTGTAGAATATATATATATGTTTCAGTAGTATGTACCTCAAGATGGACGACTGAAAATCGATTGAACTGTTCAAGGACTGTGTCCGTATGAGCGCTATTACACACAAAAACAATTCATTAATCCGTGTGCTTCTTCAAATAGAAGTTATTTTAAACAATTACTTACAGATATTAACGAATAACACTTACGTTTTGATCAACTCATCCACGTGGAGCTCACGATACATTCTTAACGGGTCAAGCACAAGCAATTGAGAGGTATCCACAGAGAGCATTTACACCGCATTACTAACTATTACAGCAGGAATTTTTACTTTGAAAGCTACACTATTATGCCTCTGTTTTTGGATGAATCATGAGTAAAAAGAGTTTCAATCAATAGAAACTAGTTTACAATAAATCATAATGCACCGGACGAAACTAGCTATAGCCTAGCTAGACCAATCAATCAATGGAAACCCAGGTTAGTAGGACAAGAGGGTTGTAATCCAAGAGAGGATGTAGTGCTGGAATCCAAGAGCGATAGACTCCCCTATTTTATGCAAATTTACAAACAATTTGAGTACAGTTTTTGATAAATGTGTCAGTCACAGTCAGTTGTAAATGAAAATATAGATAGAGAATGAGGTGGGAGGAAGTCACAACTCACGGAGAAAATGAATTAGCAAATGGGTAATCAATATGAAATAGAGAAATTATGAGGAATGGAGACGATTTACCCCAAGATGGGTTGGAATCGATACAGTACTCCAAACCTTGGAGCTGTTCCATAGGGGGATGACTTATCTCTTCCACCTTGAGAGGCGCAGCAATGAATGAAGTCTGAAATACCCCTAAATTAATTTAAATTAATTTAGGGGATTTCTTTTATTAAACCTTTAATAATACTATTAAGTATTAAATATTATATGGAATTATGGATATTAAATTATTATATTGAATTATGAATATTAAATTATTATATGGAATTGTGAAATTTATTTAGGGGTTTTCTCCTATTTACCCTAATTATTATATATTATTATATAATTTATGAATTTAATAATAAGATTTATAAGTCCATAAATCTTGGGAAAATTTCAAAACACTCCAACTATATTATAAAGATTTTAGGAAGTGTTGGAACATTGTTTTGAAACATAAAAGTCAATATAAAATTCTAGAAACCTTAAAGCTTATTAAGCCTTGCTAGAGTTGACTTTTTGAGAATGGTCAAACCAGGCCATGAAACCTATACCAATAAATAGGTTATGGAAAACCATGAAGATCGATAAAAAGAACGTCAAAAACGGATCATCCTAGCCAAAGTTATGCTAGATTGAAGTTTTGAATCAAAAATTTGAAAGATGCCACGTGTCACTCTGTCACGGGTCGCCAACACTTAGCCGATTTTATCCCTTGAATTTCGGTAACATTCAGTATTTTGCCCTAACTTTAGACGGCTATATCTCATTCATCTCTCCATATTTTTCAATGCCGTCTTCTTTGTTGTCTTCTCCTACATTCCCTCTAAACAACTATAACTCATTCAAACCCTAACTCATTCTGAATCAACCGGAAAATTGAGTCAAAGTAGCCACCCTGCAAAAACCGAAACTGCAATTCCAGTTTTCTCTTCCAATCAGGTAACTTCGATCAGCCATAACTTCTTCGTTACTTATCCAAATTCCATGTTCTTTAGCTCGTTTGAAGAGCTCTAATTCCTCTAAAACTTTCATGTTTATGGTTTAAGCTAATTCTCAACCGATTGGAAGGGAAAGGTGTCTAAAGTTTCGGTTTCGCCAGCACATAAAATAATACCGAAACTGTAAGGTAAACTCGCAACTTCTAGCTTCAATTTCTTTCTGTGTGATGCAAGTTAGGATTAGTTCTTGCTATCAATACGTAGATCTAAGTTTGCTCTTTCCAATGAGTCCTTACACATAGCCTAACTCGATTTGTACTGCAAGTTATAGGTCCTCAAAGTAGGCTTCGTGAACTGCTCGAAAGTTCGAGTTTTCCAGTTTTCCGAAATTGAATTTCTCCGTTTTTGCAACTCCGGTGAGTCTTCGATCAAATTGCTCTGATATTGCTGTTCGTAGTCATGTTACCGTCGTAATCCATGTTCCATTTAATCAATTACGCTCTAGATTGAGAGAATTGGGGAGAATCGAATTCGGAAACTGTTTAGAACCCTAACATCAAATGAATTCGAATTCCATCGAATACTGCATTATAATTGGGGAAATTAGTATCATTAGAACCGAAATTTGATTTCTAAACCATAGAAACAAGAATCACTCGATTTCGTTCTGTAGATTGTGAGAAAATCGAGATTTAGTACTCGAGTCGATTGGGGGCGGATGAAGAACTGGGCTTTCAGCAGCCGTCCGATTGTAGTTATAAGAAACGGACGGCTGAGATTAGATCGTTTCAAATTAAAAGATTAAGTTTTTATTATGATTTCTGTAAATAACCATAAATTGTTGAGTTAATTTAAATACCTTCCCGAATGTATTTTGACTTGTAATTTTAACCATAGATTTCTTATTTAATCTAGTTTATTTTTATGTAAATTATTATGGTTTTGGAGCTTTTAAACATAAGTTATGAATTTTTCAACTTACGGGTTTTCTGGAATTATTTGGCTAAATTAAAAGATATTTTTATGAAATTAAAATTTGTAATATGTCTAAATGTTCTAGTTACTGTATATTAAATTTGGGAATTTTTGGGCAATGGTAAAGGGTTTTAAAAATTGTGTTTATGAGTTTTTCATAAGAATAACTTATATATATGGTTTTTAATGTAACCAAAATTAAAGTATGGTTTGTTAATAAACTTTTTAAGCTGGGAAAAAAATATGGAACACTAAATTAACACTTTATAATAGTAAGTTTATAAATGTTAGGTATTAGTTTTTATAGAAGTGAAATTATTTACATATATTATATATACATATTTAAGTGGAAACTTATATAAATCAAAGAATATAATTATTTTTACGTTTTATATATTATTTATACGGGAGTTAATATTCTTAATTAAAACTAAGGAATATATATATATATATGTATATATATATATATTTACACATATATGTAAAAGAAATAAAATAGTAACTTAGGTTAAATCAAGGAGCTAAATTAATCTACAGTTATATTAATTATATAATATGGTAGTTAATATACTTAATTGAAACTAAGGGAAATACTTTATTTTATTAACCATATTTTGGATGTAGGTGGTGTAAAAGTTAATATAATAATTAAATTACAATAAACTACATAAATAATGTTTTGTACAAATCCTAGTATATGTAAATATATACCAGTAAACATAATAAAATTAAATACCTTGTAGGAAATATAATACGAAGGAATTAATAAGTTAAACTAAACCCCTACATAATACCAATAAAAGAATATTATAGGAGGTGTATTAAATTATAGTATGTATTAGGCTTAAGAGTTACCTTTGAGTTTCCAAGGTTTATATATAACCATATAGAAATACATGTATATATTATTTGTCATAACCAGGATGTAAATCTTAAATTGGGATTAAGTAATTAATAAGTTGGAACTTAGGAAAATTGTGATTTCATAAATGTTGTACAAATAGATCTTATTCTATATTAATAATAACAATGTATACGTTTACATCTAGATGTTCTTAATATATAAACCATAATAAGATAAGTAAAATACTTTTACATCTAAATGTGAGGTGGATTAGTAAGTCTAGATTTAATTATTTCTTAACATTTATGGTAGTGAAGTATAACTTAATGTTTTAAGATAGAATCATTAAAAGGATTATGATATATTCTATATTAAACGATGATTTGGAAATTTATCTAAATTTATCCTTAAGTTTCTTAGAATTAGATAGCCATATAAAATACATTTATTACCAATATTCAGGATGTGAGTTTACAATTAAGTGAGGTTTTAGTAGTGAGAATTTATAGGAAGGTTTTATAATATGAATTTGGTACTTAAACCTTTGAACCTTTTTATTAGATAAAGCTAAGTTACATAAGATATTATATTGATATACTTTACGGTAATGTGAAGTAATGATGGGTTATTGGAATATAAAATAAGAGAATTTTTCATAATAGATTATCTTATTAAATAACTAACAATTTCACTTATGAACCAGAATTTAATTCTCTGATAAATTCTACTCTATGTAGATATATTGTCCATCCTAAATACAATAAAGGAAATTAATTTATTAGGTTATTCATTTGCAACCTTAGGTTTTTTTTAAAACAATTTAAACGTATTTAAGGCTTAAGTTTAATGAAGTTTAGTACAAAGGATTATGCATAGTCTATAGAGAGAATGTGTGTAAACATAAAACATTTAGGAAATTAAATGTAAGTAAGGATACATAAAAGGTTATACTAAACACCTTATTGTATAGGTAATAATAAACATATAATATACCTTGTGAATACTAAATGTAAGATTAATTCGTTAAATCTAAGTTACTATAGTATAGATATTCAGGATGAGAAGCAATTTAACATCTTATGACAAGTTTATTAGGTTGTTGTGATTAAAAGTCATTCTGAACTATGGATATGATAATTGAGTTTAGTGGCTCAACTAAGTTATAATAAAATGTATCTACAACACTAAGATTCCAATATACAAGAGGTAGATCTTAATTAAGTTAAGGGGAACTTAATCATGATGGTTTATTTGGTAATATTGTTAAAGTACATAATCATTACATTGTGAATAATAGTATAGTATTCTAAGATAAACCTATTGTAGGTCATAAGACGATGTTTATTCTAAGTAAGAGTAAAAGTATTGAGCTTAAGAATTGTTATTGAAATTCTAAGATTGATTGAATAACATATAATGCACTTATGTTATAAGGTCTTTAATGTGAGAATTATGGTTAAGTAGGGTAAAGTGGATGAGGGTGGAACAATTGACAAGTGTTAATAAAAATACATTCCTTGGTCTTACAACCTTGAGTAATACAACATTCTCAGACAAGTTAAAGGTTATACATAACATTTAAGTGAGGGCTTAAAAGACAATTGGGACTTAGAAATAAGAGTGAGGAGTTTATTTAAGCTTAATGTAGGCTACAAGTGATTGATGATAGACTACCTTTAATATTCTTCAGAGTACTGTTGCTTGTTTGCGCAAGTTGACTAGAACTGCTACAGCGTTATCCAGGTACGATTTCTCGTACTCAGCTTGTTGTGTTTTGGACTCTATGGAATGTTTGGAACACCAACTGATCTTGAATGGATTTCAAAGTGAAACTGTTGTGTGACTAACTGAGCTTGATGTGACTAATGAGCCTTTATGTGAAACTTCCTTGGTTATTGGTTCCTCCTATTTAGTTGTTTCACTAAATATTAACTGCCTAGTGTTTACGCTTCTGCACTCTGTAGGACTGAGTGTTTTGGTATTGCTCTTGTGCAGTTAATGATCTAGTGGGGTGACTGGAAATATAGGAAAATATCTGGTAGTGGTAATTCTTCCTTTGGATAATGGGTAATGTTTCAACCATGAGTCGAGTTTGATCAGCCTTATTGGAAATGGATTCTTTCTATTGGATATTAATTGTTGAGGTTTTCGCCTCTACACTCTGTTGGACTGAGTGTTTTGGTATTGCTCTCGTGCAGTTAAAAAAATCTAATGGGAATATGGGAAAGTGTTATTCTTGGTATTGAGTATGGATTATTTCTATTAAGTGGTGCACTCACTTTTCACCGATGACTGAGAATGGGTCGGTGGCAGCGGAGGTCTGCTATACCTCGTCCATATGGACAACTGACAGCGGAGGTCTGTTTACCTCGTCCTTGTGACAACTGACTGGCGGTGGGGGCCATCTCTCCCAATGGGTTTTATTCCACTCTTGAGTTATTGAATCTTGGATCTATCTTATTATTCCTAGTCCTTTGTGACTATCTGAGTATTTCTACTCCTGACGGGAATTGGGTTTAACTAAGGCATTGGATGTTCACTAACACATGGTGTGGTTTTGTTTCACTAACTTTACATTTCGTATCATTTATCTTTATCCTTAACTTGTTATCTTTGGCTTGGTGATTTTAAAGTGCCTTGTTTCCCTGCTTTACTTTCAAGAGTTTAATTTCAAGTTACTGTTTATTTTGAAGAGTTATGTTTAAAAGATTGTTTTGGAGAATTGTACCAGTTCCATTCCAGGGAACTGACTCACCCCTCCCGGGGTGGGCTGCTTGGTTTCATCTTGCAGGCACAAATTGATTTACAGGTGGCCACGAAGAGCATGAGTGATTGGGATGGGATTTGGTTTATGGAGAGTGAATGTATTTTATTATTGTTATGTTTATGTTAGGTTTTCTCGAAGTTCTGACCGTAACTTAGATAATTGTAATGGTTGTAATTGGTGAGGTTGGTACCGGGTGTTTGGAGCCCGATGGTCTGTAGCACCTTTAGTTTATTTTCCGCTGTTGTTTTATTATTATAGGGGTGTTACAAAGTCTATATGTGTATCTATCAGTTATGAATTTTAAGCTTCTACGCAGATAGATACATTTCGACTTTTATATGTTTCTCTATGCGCTGTATACTCGAACAACTGACAAACCAAAACCAGAAGAGAATAGTAATTCCTTAAGGGAAGTGTGAAAGCAGAGGAAAATTTAGAGTTCAAACAGGTTTCAAGAGCGTAGAAAGAGAGTCGTGGCACCAACAGTAAGGAGGAAGTAGAAGATGGTGAAAGAGAGTGGTGGGAGGAGTTTGGGGTTTTGCTGTTGGTCCTCGCTTTCTTTTGACTCTGGTTTTACTATGGGCTCAAGAGGGGTCAAGTTGTGAGGATTACTAGGACAAGTGAGACCGCTGGAAGATATATCACTTACAGATATGTCGTCTGAGTGTACCACTGCCTCTTACCAAGAGTTTAGAGAAGGCTTCTTTCCACTCTATGGTATGAATGTTGCGTGTATGCTTAACAAATTTGCCTTATAGTACATTTAGGTTGGAGTATAGAGGTCTTGGATTAGTTTTCTTTTGGAAGGGGCGGTAATGGGATTAGGTAGAAATAGTGTTCGTGGACAGGTGGGTTAATTTCTTTCTTTAATATCTTATGTTAAGCATTTTAAATCTATGCTTTATGTGCCACGAACCTGCTTTTCACTATATGGTATTTGGTGTTTCTTAGCTGGTTGCATTATGACTTATTGTAAACAAGTTTCATAATCTCTTCATCTCTTAAGAAAAACATTCAAACTAGCTATAGCCTAGCTAGACCAATCAATCAATGGTCCTAACTCCTAACCTACATTTATATATTCCAGTTACTACTATTATACTGTAATCGGTACAGGGGATAAAGATTCAATCGGTACAGAACCGATTACCTAGCTAGTACATACTACTAATCAATAAGTATATACTATCACATCCCGATTAATTCATCAGAAAAACAGGGCAGCATTATTAAGACAGAATTGACATAATTCATCGGTACAGAACCGATTAATTCACGCTAATCAGTTCCATTATCAATACAAATTTAACAGCCTAGCTTACTAATTTCACAAGGGGAAAAGATCGTAGATTATAAGCTGAGAATATATATTACCAGAACATTTGGCGTGTTGACGATCGCGTGCCGCGGTGGAGGAGACAGACGACAGTAGTAGAGCCTTGCGCGGTCGACGAGCAGAAGCAACAAGGTGCGGTGGTGGATGGATGACGAGAAGAAGCTAGCAAGCCAACATGCAGGTCGCGCGACGATCTCTCGCGCCACGGTGGTGGAAACAGACGACGACCGTGCAGAGCCTAGCTTACGCGGTCGACGAGTACTAGAAGCAAGAATGTGCAGTGGTGGATGGACTGACGACGACTGAGATACGGTGGCGACAATGGAGGAAGAACGATGACACCAAAATTTAAACGGGGACAACGGTTGATCGAGAGAGAACGAAGCTTTCGGGGGCTTAATTCAGCGTGAGGAAGAAGAAAGAAATATGGCGCGCGGGTGATGAATAGGAATTATTAGGGTTTAAGAGGCGGGTCAAAGTAAAACGTCTTTTAAGAACCCCGTACGATGATCCAAATACATAAAACGACGGTTATTTGTAACTGTTGTTTATAATAAGTATTAAAAATGACGGTTTAAGGTTAACCGTAGTTTAAGGTTATTGGCGGCGCGTATTCAAGCAATGTTAAACGACGGGTTACACAAACCATCGTTTATAACTAGTATTCTAACCGCGCACGCGCGCCCCCTCCATGCTTAAGATACGGTTCTTCAATAAACCGTCGTTTTTTAGCAGTATTTTTTAATCATTTTTCTACTAGTGAACTAATTCAAGCATATACCATTTTTCTATCTTTAATAGTCATCCTAATCATAATCATTACATCTCCAAGGGATAGAACTCCGTCTATCAGTTATCTCCATTTCACCTTTAATCAAGTTACCTAGAGAATTTAATTATTACTAGGTTCTATATCGGTTTCATACCCCTTCGTAACTCACAATACGGTATATATACATATATATATATATATTTTTTTTATCAAAATACTATACACGGTTTACATTCATATACTGTCGGGGTTTTGTTCCCCCGGGAGTTTCTCTACTCCCTTACACTTGTACTCTCACACAACCGTTAACAAGGTATACACACTTATCACAATGGTATTTGTATCTTCTGTGCATAATCACCACAATTAAACTATGAATGACTGCGTATGTTTATGTAACACACGTACCAATCATCAAAACAAATTATTTTGTGCTATGCACAACATAGTTCACATACAATTATACGGTAAAACACACTAAGCGGTTTTGCGCTCTACCCCCCTTAAAAGGGATTACGCCCACGTAATCAATCACTGAACATTGGCTTAAAATGTTCTGTCACCGTGAAGTATTTTAACTTCCATGCAGTCTATTATACAATGTGTTCTGGTTAGAGGATCTTAACCATATTGGCGGTTTAGTCCCTAACCCAAGAATTCTCATTGAAGTTTGTTTAACTCATAACCAGTTTCGGTTCTGGCCTGTGAGGCTTCTAGGCGTTAATAACTAGCCATTTACTCATGTTCACTATGCCCATTCAACACTTGAATCACTGGCTCACTAGTTCCTGTTGCGTAACTCTGATAACTTTAGAGCTTATTTTGCCCCATTCGTTATTCTTACTGTATTGTACATCTTCGATTTATCACCCCTATGTTGGTAATAACGGTTTCTCAACCGATGCGTGGTATCTTTTACCATGTGCGAATTCGGTGAGTTATAAACTTTCTATCCACTTCCATGATAACTTACTGTATATACTGCTGTGTATTTCACAATGATTAACTTGATTTCTTCCAACTCTCTGTCGGTTGAGATTGAGCTACCACCTTATGTGTATTGCTCTCTCGGTTATTTCCCACACTTGAGGTATATTCCATACCAATATTTGGTATCCCGTGTGCAGTCACTTATTGCTAACCATGCCTCCACATTCGGTTCTGTACAAGTACTCTTTCATTGGTACGACCTTGCATTTCCTAGGCCTCGGTCCTTATAGCGTTATAAGTCTCTTTCTTCTTCAACCACAATTAACATTTTCCCAAATTCCTAGCTATCTCACTCGATCATTACTGCTCAAGTGCAATACCAAAACACTCAGTCATACAGAGTGCAGAGGTGTAAACTCTTGGCAGTAAATCTCTTATGCGATTGCAATAGGAATTCACACCGTGTTTCACCGAGATTCTTATCTCGTAATATTGGCTACTGACTTACTGCCTGGTTCATTTGCTATCACTTACCGTTGTATCTCCACTGAGTTTAACTCATAACTGTGCTTAGTTGCCATATTATCGTTTAACAATACTTATACAACGGTCGCTTATTGCGCACCGTATCCTTACTCATTATACAACATCAACTTACACTGCATCCGCTATTATATTAGCTTCCGCCATTATACTATGTTTCGCCATTTATTTGGCTGATTGGTGAATACGCTATTCTTCGAGTCTTTATGCTCCTTTAGCGTTGTTCACTCTACATTTAGCATCACACACCTATGGTGGTCGCTATTAGACTCATTACTCTTCCGGTCTCCACAACTAGTACAAATACTTATTTTCGTATGACGACTACTCAAATCATTTTTGGGTAATGATAATATGGTCAACCCTTAACATATTTCTTGAACTTGGTTCACATAACTACCGCTCCTGCGGTCTCACAATATCGAGAGGTATCCCCACTCTTATAGAAGTGGTTCGTTCTCCGCTCTATTCACTTGTACAACATAAACTTTCGTAATCAATTAAATTTTCATAACACATTTGGTCTATAGCTTATAAGCCTCATTGTCTCGAGCTCTGCTCATTATAGGTTGTTCACACAAATTTTACTTCTCCGTACACCATCACATGGTTTGGAGGTTGTATTGGGCTCCCTGACAAGGTCGTTGCATCATGCTTCCTTATATGGGACGCGCCTTAAGAATGTCCGTTTACCTCGTGACGACTTCAACCCTTGTGTTTCTGTCACGACATTTCGTTCAACAATTGTTGACCCAAACACCCTTCAGGAAAGCTCCTAGGCGTTACTAGGTTATGCCATCACGTCTGGCTTGTACTTTTGTGTACGTTTAGTTAACTACATTGCCTCGCGTTCTTAGATGGGTTTACTATCCTCTTCTGTGAAGATCGATATTCCCTAGTAGTCTAAGTAATCATTCCAGGAGTTTCATCCCGTTCGTTGTACATCAACGTATCCATATTAGGCATCTGCCTTGCCATGTATAGGCTGGGTCACCGTTCCAGCTATCATGTTTATCCCTGAAGATTCTTAAGACATATGCGATGTCTTTACATAACAGTCAGTGCACTTCGCACCGCTTGACTCATAAACATTTCCTTGAAATGGATTCACTAATTCTTTTAGTCTCGTTAACTTAGCTGGGTTCCTTTCACTTCAATCACTCGATGGTAATCCATTGCTCTTGTTTGACTTTTACTGCGGACCGTAGTATGGGGTCGGCTACTTCCCGTGTTCACGACTCTACTCGTATACATATGTGGGGTATCCTACTGATACATTGCTACTTACCCGACTAACCCATAAGTAGGTCTGTCAGGCCCACAAGCTCCTATCGGAGTGCGGTCGTCCCACATTTCAGTTGGTACACTCGTAGTGTCCGTCACACGCCTAGGTGAAGTACTCTGTTGTCAACTCCCTTATATTGTCCTATGATATTATGCATTCCGTGCTTCCCGAACTTAATCAAGGGAAGGTTTATCCACTGTTGTATTTAGTATGAAGCCAATTCATTCCCTCGTGTTAATACCCTCGGGTTATCCGATTTCCGTTCGGTTGTTCAAAGGTGAACTGGGCGTAACTTACCTACCGTGTGGCGCTGAGGCTGGTGTAGATCTTCTGGTTCGGTTTAAAAGAAGGTTAGAGATAAGTATTGGTTTGAAAGAAACTATGGTTTTGAAAGAAAAGAGTTTGAAACAAATTTGAGTTTGAAAGAAAAATTCTCATGGTTTCACAACGTCTTCTTGCCTTAACCAAGTCTAGCTTCTTGCTGACTGGTGTATTCCCATTTACAGAGGTTAGGCTGTTAAGCCCTTCCACAGTTATGATGATCTCACTAACTTCGTGGTACTTTACTAAGTACTTTGTAGTTGTTAAAAATTTCCCGAACAGCCCTGTTATAGCAGCACTTGCAATGGCAAGTGCGCCATGTTAACTGGCTTATCGGCTGAACACTTACCGGTTGCGGTATTGTCTTTACCCGCACCGTATCCAATGGCCTTATTGGCCCTTACTTGATGCTCTAATTTGGTGATTAACCTTTTACACAACTTCTCATTGGTCTTCACATGATAATCATTAACTAGGGTGTTCCCCATTCTTGGAGTCCCCTTTTACTTAGTATTATATCTTCTTCGTAGCCCGTTCCACGCATTCGTTGTGGTTACTGATACTCGTCTCTTGTTTGGGTACTACGTTGTAGTTCCTTAGTTGGTTGGTATACCGTTGGCGACATTATTTACTAATTGTGGTCCCACAGACACGCATCTCGGGTTCCGTTACTTTACTTCTTGCCTCTTGCATGGTTGGTGCGTCGCAAGCTGGTTGTTCTCGACTGCTCGGCATGTCGACCCAGGTTGCCGGAAATTCCATTCTTCTATACACAAGATTCTTCCTTCTTCGCTATTAAATGTGGTTAACATTGTTCAGATGGAAACCGTCTCCGGGATTCCCACTTTTCGGGATCTACCGTATGGCAGGTTCTCCGTACTTATAGAGATACTTAATAACAGCCAGATCATGTATTCCCGAGTAGGAGAGGACTTTCATCTCTCTGGCGTTCTTCCCCGAGTTATAAAACAGGGATTGTGGAGGGCGGGAAGGATATTGTAGGTTTCCAGTACACACTGGTAATTCCTAACAAGCGTATCTCTCACGCTATCACTCAACCCTTAACCCAAAGTACTAAAATCCTAACTCGGTACTTCCTAAGCTCGGTAATTCAGTCATCAGAGCGATACTTCACTCTGATACCACTTTTTGTAACACCCCAACTACAAACACCATACTTAACAACATTTAGCAGCGGAAATACAACTCTGCATCTAACTTATTCCATTGGGTGTTACACGCCGTTAGCCACCCACGTGGCTAACAAGGCCATTACTTACACAATGTACCGGTCTGATGGACAAGATTACCAAGCACTAAACTTTACATTACAACCCGTTTCTAAACTGAAAACAAATACACCTATAATCCAACTGTACCGAGTCTAATACATTCCATTATCGATATCACGCTAAACTAAATAACCACTCATACATAAACAGTTACCCCGTCCTACTCTCGAACGGCTGCCAGCTTCATTGTACCTGAAAAGTAATGGGGGCCCCCAAAGGGGGTCAGCACCTTTGCTGGCATGGTATTCGAGCAGCCCGTATACTACCGGGCCACGCACAACTATTTGTCACCTGAGCATGCGGTTAATTATATTTAAAACATGCATGGAACTATACACACATATCATGCTTATAAGTCACACATCCAATGAATAGGATACAAACATAAGATTAACACATCACATTGGTTAGATCACATTATTGTGTTCTTTGGCCCTTGAGGGTTCTACCCTAATAGAGCTATTCCTTGCTAGACGACACATACCCATTTAATCGGGTTATACTTAATTACCCCTTATATTTGTACGGGGTTGATTTCGGAGATCAACGTACAAAACATGATTTCGGAGATCAACGTACAAAACATAACAACATACTTCACATAATAACATGTATACAACTTAATACCGTTCTTCTTAGAGAACGTACACTTTCCTTAGGATGTACCGGAGGAAATATAGGCCCGAGCACACCGTACACATTTACTTCACTTAGATGTGTCGGCCGTAATATAGGCCTGATCACACCATACACAATTTCCCCTAGCTACAAATAATAGTGAGGTAGGTAAGCCTTGGTTAAGCTTGTGGGTGGTTGTAATCCAAGGAAGGAAAGCAACCTTAACATAACAGTATTCCCCCTAGCCCCGAATAATAATCAAGGTAGGTAAGCTTTGGTTAAGCTAGTGGGTGATTGTAATCCAAGAAGGAAAAACAACCTTAACATAACAGAGTGGGAGTTAATTCAAATATATACATCAACTCCCAAACAACGCGCGCGACCGGATTGACCGGATTCCTCACCCCCTATAATATATACATATTAGTTAGAAGTTCCTTTATGGAACTTATCACATCATGACACCGTATGGTGTTATAAACTTGGTTAATCACACACAAGGGAGGTAACAACCCATTCGACAAACATGGACAACAACATTCGTTAAATAACAATATACTTAACAAAGCCACACACATCACACACAACCACAATATACACTAACGCACGGATAGCCGTAGTTAGAGCGTTCCCATAGGTTGGGACGTTTAATCCGAATACCGATCTCTTATGTGATCCTTGAGTCGGTTAGCTACGGTTTAACACATAATTAAGGTTAAACGGTATCGGAATTATTTACGCCACATTAATGAATTACTGTAAACTCATTTCATGATTTATCTTGCAAGGTGGCAAACATACAGAAAAACACATAAGCATACAAGCCGGTGTAACCCGGTAGGACACAGGTTGCAAGAAAACCATACCTGTCACCAAGGTCCACTCTATTGTGCCCTCTTATGTTCCTCGAATAATTCTCGAACAACTGGTAACATTACAATTGCTTCCATTAACATCGGGTAATATGATTGTTTAACGACTAATGCGCCCATAGTTAACCCCGTCATCCCGTTATACTTAATTTTACTCTTGTGATCTTAAGTTCACAACTCTCACATCAAACCTAACACTTGTTTACACATTTTAAGGCCTTTACATGTCACCAAACAAGGCCTAAACATCATCTAAAACCATTACCATCCAATCCCCCATCATTAGAAGGCTTAAAACAATTTTTTTTCTTCTCTGGTCTGGACCGCCCCTCTGGGGCGGTCCCAGGGGCGGTCCACAACAGAAGCTACATGGTTTTGCAGAACTGCACTGGACCTCCCCACAGGGGCGGTCCCTAGGGGCGGTCCAGAACAAACCCCATTTTAAAAACTGTTTTTCTACACATTTTGAACTCCAAATTCACCCCAATCTTTTCCTACTTATTCCACAATCTTTCCACATGTTTAAAAACCTTAAAACATGCACTAAACCTCTCCAAATCTTTGGTTTAATCCACCACCCAATTCTTGCTCAAATTCAACAAATCCAAATTCTCACACTTTGCATTTCTACACTCTTTGCATTTCTTACTTCTCTTGCTTGTTTCTACCTCCCATCAAACTCACCAAATCCATCATTGACCAATACCAATCATTCCTACATAAACGCACTTCTAAAACCCATATTCACTCCTTGTTTCACGAGTTACAAACACCAACTCTTTTTCTTGAAATTCCAAGTTGCCAAGCATCATTATGCTACAGATTTTGCACTCTCTTATCTCCATTATCCATCTACCATTATAAGGCTACCACTCCACTCTACTCAACACTAAACAACCCAATTGAACACCTAAGTTTTCTCACTTACCAAGCCACCTAAAAGCACTTATTTCCTACCGAAATTTCACCATAACCTCCCCATAAATCTAACATGTTCCCACACATTATTTAGTTCACCAAAGCACTCCAACCATCAAACTCATTCAAGGTACTAGTCCACACATCAATTACATCATTTTAACAACAATCACCTCAATGTACATAAACTTTAAAAGCTTGGCTCTTAGGCCCTTAAACAACATAAAATTAAACACTGAGTTTCCTCATAATAATAGCAACACATGCACTACACTCAATGCATTTAAGGCATTTATTTTGCACAAACACAAATACAATCCCCAAGGCATTACTCTAGATTAAGGTAAGCCATTTACCTTGAGTTTTCTTTCAAGAATTTTCCTCCTCTTTAGTTCTTGTTCAACAACCGGTTTCAAATGGGGTATTTGATAATCTAATGACCAAATCAAATTGAATACCATTGAGCATTAAGAACTAATAAGGCTCTTGATTTAAGACTTGTACTTAGAACATGATTTAAGCACTAGAAATTGAAGGAATTACCTTATAACTTCCAAATGAGGATTAGGCAATCAAAGATAGATGTTCTCCAACACCACTTGAAGATGAACAAGGCTAGAACAAGGAGGGAAAATGGAGCTTAAAATTCTGTAGGAATCGGTTTCAAAGAAATGGAGGAAAACATGATTTTTCTTGCTCCTTTCTTACCTTAGAACAATGAGGAGTGTTTTGGCTTAACAATGGAGGTTCTTCCTTCAAGAATGAGCTACACCCATGGAATTCAAAATCAGCTTTTGGAGGATTTGAAGGGTGGAAATTAATCTCCAAGGTGAGGGGAGTACTATGGTGTATTTATTTTTCAATTTGGAGCTTGGATAATGCTAGAAAATGGAAGAAGAAAATGGAGTTGGGAGAAGGCTTACAAAATCGCCATTAGAGGAAGGGTGAAGAAGGAGGGTGCTGGCAAGAAGAAGAAAACGTGAGGGAGCAAGGAAAAGTGGGAATAGAAGAGAGAGAAATGTAAAAAGTAACATTTGTACTTTTCTACTTTACCTTTTTGTCTTTTTGTGACCAATAGTGAAATAAAGAGATGGAGAGGGAGGGGGAACCGTGTGACACACAAAAAGAAGGGGGAATCAGGTTTTTAATTTTCAAAAGTAGAGAGTATTTTACTCTTATTACAATTTACACCCCATAAGTTCCTAGTTTTTACAATATTCACTAATCCGGGCCCGTTTTCCGGATTTTATCTCGTTTCTTTAATTTTAATGGTTCTTGAGCTCCCATTAGTGTTTAATTATAGTTACATGGTAAAAAAAATTTTTACTGGGTTATTTGACCGTGTAAAGTCACGTTTTCGGGTTTTCTCGAAAAACGCGCTTTAAGAGTCCGTTAGCGTTTTAACGCATTATTTGGATCCGTTTTCTTCAGAAATTTTTCCCGCATGTTCTTAGAGTGTAGTTAGGGTATAACAATATATTTGTAGCCCTAGTTAAGGTTATATACCTCCTAAGATAATTAAATACACGTTTTTACATTTTGTGACTTTTACACGTTTTCCTTTTTCTTTTGGTTTTACTTTCTTCACCAACATTCCTAAGGACTTATTTAGCCTTATAAAATCATAATTTAATGTTAATAAAGTCTTGGTAGGCTCTTTGGGTTCCTAACCAAGTTCATCCAAGCTTAGAGCATGTTTTGCTCAAATTGTCTTTATGGTGCTTTATTGTTTTTACCATGGTTTATATTGTTCCCTAATGTTCCTAAGGCACTTTTAGCCTTAATATACCATATTTTAATAGTGAAAAAACATATCAAGGTGTGGGGTATTTCACTTATGGGGTGTTAATTGTAAGTAGACCAAAATACTCCTCCCCCCTTGAAATTAAAAATCTGGAATTCTTGTGTGTGTGTGTGTATACCCACGTTTTCCAGCTCTCTCCCAGCCTTCCTCAATTCCTTATTAGCTAGAAGACAAATAATAAAGCTAAAAGTAACAAAGTACAAAAGTGAGTTGGACTCTCTCTCCTCCCACTCTATTCTCCTCTCACGTTTTTCCCTCCTCACCAGAACAATCTCTTATTCCTCAACCTCTCCAATGGCGATTTTTTCAGCTCCCCCTCATCCCTCTCTTATTCTTCATTTCTCATGGCTAAACACGGTGGAAACTTTACAAAAATTACATATTAATACTCCCCTCTTCTTGGAGATTATTTCTATCTTTTCAAAATCTGAAAACTCCAACCTTAATCTCCATGGAAGGACCTCCATTTGAAGAACTCATGGTGAGCTAGAACCACTCCCTTACTTCTTAAGGTAAAAAGGAACTCAAAAACCTCTCTTTTCTAGCCTTTCTCTACAACCGAAATTCTCCAGATTTTGAGCCCTCTTATACTTCATGTTCCAGCCGGTTTGAGTCCTCAAAAGGGTGCTGGAATCTTGTGTGGGATCTACCTAACACTCATCTAGAGATTGGAAGGTAATCTCTTACTTTAAAGCCTTAAACTAACTCCATAATTCTAGGGTTTAAATTCTAGAGTTAGTTATTCATTTAGTAATGTTGTGTATACCATTGGACATGGGCTGTAGCTTGGCCGAATTGTAAACAAGAAACAAAGAAAGGAAAGAAGAAGGAAGAAAGAAGAAAGAAAGGAAGAGGAGTAAAAGAGGAACTTGTGAGCTTAAGGTAAGAAACCTACCTTAATGCTAATCTTATATGTTTTACAATATGGGATGGGTAAATTAATGAATGAACCCAAAATGTGAGGGATAATGCGTTGGATTGAAGTTGGAAAGAATTTGTGAAATTGTTGTTTGAATTAAGGGACTTCGAGCCAAGTTACTTGAATATATGTTTATATTGTTGGTTTGGTAAATTTTGATGAAGTGTTGTGTGCTGGTAGGACCCTCTATGGGTGTGGCTAGTTTTGAGTTGGTTTAGGTGAGAATTGATGCATTTGAACATGTTAGGTTTGTGGGGAAGTCATGGTGAAATTTTAGTAAAAATTAAGTGTTTTATGTGACTTTGTAAATTGGAGAACCTAGATGTTTATAAAATGGAGTTGAGTTGACTAATCACCATGAAATGGTAGTTGGAGGAGGGAGAATTGAATGTGCAAAATCTGTAGAAAAGATGTTATTAATGGTGTCTTGGAATGCTAGAATCAAACTAGGTTGAATGACCTTGAAGGAAATGGTTGAGCTTGGGTATAGTTAATGCATTTGTCTAGGGAGGATTTGGAATGGTCAATTGGGTTGAGAATAAGGTAAACCATCTAGAGAAAGGTTGTAACACCCCAACCATTAATACAATGCTTACCGTCCAATCTCCTTACACATCAGATACACGCAGCGGATACATACTTACATAAGGTGGGTGATACAATGCCGTTAGTCACCCACGTGACTAACAAGGCTACTGCTACTACATACAGCATCGGTCTGATGGACCGGAATCTCCGAGTATTTCACGAAAACAATACATACTCCCATTACTTACTGAGTACTACAATACTCCATTCAATACAATACTCCATAGTTCAATACAAGATAGTACACTACACGTACCGAGTTTACTAAGTTCCAAATACAAATACGATACTTCTTCCTAATACATACTTACTCACTAAGAGTCTATCCACTACCCATTCCTCCCAAGCTACTTGCTTCTATATACAAGGGTGTGCCACCGGTCTCTTACCTTGACCATATTCCTTTCGGGTACCTGCACACTAAAAACGTTCCCCCTAGGGGGTCAGCTTTCGCTGCATATGATAACCGCATACCCCGCGTACTAGCGAGGGTACGCCGACCACTTGGTCGAATGCATGTAGTTCATTTTATTCATACATACATGCACACATGCTTTTATACATAATACCTCAATACTTTACGCAAGGATTGCATACATACATACTTCCTTCACATTACCAAAATACTACACAATGTTTACATACATACACACAGTACAATACATGCTTGGAAGACAATACGAGTCAACCAACACTTACTTACCATCTTCCAGAATACACATACACAATACATACACATTACATACTCAATACACAATACGGAGATACCCTTCTCCAATTCACACATAAGGCTTGTTAGCTTCTTTACACACCCGGGTTAGTCGGGTGTTCAATACTCAATTACTCAAGGTCGATGACTTATAATAGTCAACCCGATACACATACAATACTAATTTCTTACTTACTTACTTACTTTACTCAAGTCAAGTCGGTCTGACCTCCGGGCAGGGATTACTACATCCCACCACTGCTTTAGGGTGGCCCACTAATCCGAGATGCTACCCATTCAAGGGAATTGGTCCATGGAGAAGATTACAGCCAGGATTCGGATCCAACCTCTTGTGTTTCCTTATCCTCACGCGTGGCCGAAACTATATCGGACTTCTACTCATTCCATTTACTCATTTCTCATGTCAGGAGATAGATTGTTAGGAATTAGTAGAAGTCAGTACTTCATTTCCATACATCCATACAATACACCAGTACACATTACTTACACATACTCTTCATTTCCATTCATACATCTCATGAATTATACAAACTAAATGTTCAAGAAGATATACATGAACCACAATAGTTCAAACACAGCTAAGTGCAATATAAGTCCGATTCATGCAATTATCTTATTGGAAATCACATAAGCACACAAATCGGGGTAACCAAGTTAGGATACAGAGCATGAAGAAATCATACCTTTCACCGTTGATTTGCTTTATCAGGTATTCCCTTGTTCCCTTGGTTCACTCTTGTTCCTCGATTCTTATTCTCGAACCAATGACTACATGTCAAATGGTTCAATCAATACTAAGCATTACATTACATACATAATTACTATTCCCGTACCTACCCCATGGTCCCGTCATTTAGGTTTAACGTAATGTTCTTATACTCACTACTTTCTTAAACTTGTTTTCCTTCTCACATACTCACTTTCTTACCATTATTATTACATTAATGGTGTGTTACTAAAATCCCATATATATGTACTTACACATATTTACATACATACATACATATGATTACTATACACATTTTTTTTTGACTCGACCGACCTTACCCAGGGTCGGTCCCAAGGTCGGTCGAAGTCAGTAGGGTAATACGCTAGAAAATTACAGGGCCGACCGACCTTGCAAGTCCGGTCCCAAGGCCAGTCCATTCCAGTAAGTTACCTGATGTGAAATTTTTAGCCCGACCGACCTTGCAAGTCCGGTCGCAAGGTCGGTCCGTTCCAGTAGCTTACATGACGGACGAATTTGAGTCGACCGACCTTGCAAGTCCGGTCGCAAGGTCGGTCCATTCCAGTAGGTTGCATTACAGGAAATTCTTATGGCCGACCGACCTTGCATGTCCGGTCCCAAGGTCGGTCCATTCCAGAAGGTTTCCGTCCTTTGTAAATCTGGACTCGACCGACCTTGCACGTTCGGTCCCAAGGTCAGTCCAGTCCAGTAATTGCATTTTTATTTCTGTTTCAGTTCTAAACTTTACCCATTGCTTCCCCAATCTTTACCAATACTTCCCCACATGATTTAACACTAATTAAGTCCTCGCAATCACCTTGGTTCATCCCCCAAACCCACTACTCAATTCCTACATTCACTTACACACTTTCCTTACTCCTTCTCAACACTTATACTAGTTTTTGCCCTTCTAATGCTACAGATTTTTGTTGTAACTTCTACCACTCAATACTTCCTCTACCAATGTCACTCCTAGCATCCCAAATACATTTCCAAGCCATTACATTACCTATACCCAAGTCCAACACTCTTTTTACCAATTCTTGCACACTAATCTTTCCTAACTTCTCCAATGCATGTTGATACACTTTGCTACAGATTTTGCACTTCTTATTTCACATACTACTACTACCATTCCATAGCTACTAAACATCTCTACTAACTCCAATACACACCTTGGTTTTCCCATTCACCAAGTCTTCCATACATGTACATATTCCTACCAAATTTTGCCATGATTCACCTACATTTCTAACTTATCCATACACACTTTCTCACCAAGTTCATACCTATTCTAACCACACCCTTACAAGGGTCCTACCAGCAATCAATACAATATACAACATCTTAGCACACCAATACTTCCTCAATTACAATACCAATACATCCTTACTTCCTCAATCCACATTACTAATGCACATACTCAATACACTTGGCTCCAAGGCCTACAATTCATATACTAGTTCACAAATACCCAAAATTCATAATTCTCAATACTAATACAAAGTTTGGGTTCTTTAAGTAGTTTACCCATTCCCACTACTCTAATGCATTAAAATTAACATTAGTAAAGAGCTCTTACCTTGAGCTTATAATTTCTTCATTCCTTTTCCATCTCTCATCTTCTTTCTTTCTTGCCCAAATCGGCCATGTGGGGAATGGAGTTTCCAAACTCCATTCCCATCACCCAATGAACACAAAACAATTACCATTAATATACTAACCCTTAATTTAATGCTAGTTCATTGAAATGCTTAAAGCAAGATTTCTAGGGTTTACCTTTGGAGAGTTTTAGAAGGGGTTTTAGCCCTTGGTTCAAGAAGGTGAATCCACCACCATTGCAAGGTTGATATTATGCTTAAAAGAGAGAGAGAAAACAAGGCATTACATATGGGTAAAAATCGGTTATGAAAGGAGATGGTGGAAACATGAGTTTTTCATGTAGATTTTTACCTTGTTGGAAAGAGGAGACTCCAAGCTCCATAATGGTGTGCTTTTCTCTTCAAATGGAGAAAACCCATGGAGATGAAACTCATCCTTTTCGAATTTTGAAAAGAGGGAAATGTAGAGGAGGATGAGGGGAGTTCAAATATGTAGTTATTTTTACCTTTGGAGTTCAAATGAAGCTAGAGCATGTGGAGAAAGAGGAGAAGCCATGGGAGGCTTGTGGAGCTCTGTAACACCCCTCTCCACAATCACGATATAATCTCTCACGTAGCAATAAATAAAACGTCTCGCAGCGGAAAAATAAATACCAATTACAAAACTCACTCGGGTATCACCGGCCGTTACTCGCCCATGCGAGCAACGTAGCCAAACTACATCCAACTTCCAAAATAAACAAACTGCTAACCGCAGTGATAACGAGAAACTCCTATACATCGTACTAAATCCATAAATCATAAACATCGACAAGTGAGCGTCTACCCAAACCTGAATATACACAACCTTACCATAATACAATTCACCATCCTCATTGCCACAAACATCTCCATGTGTGGTAACAAAAGTATAACTCCAATTACCCTGTTCCTGCTCTTCAGCTCCGACAATGATCAACAACCTGTAATGGTGTAGTATCAGCGATAGACGCTGAGTATGCCGGGCCTCGGACCTAATGGTCACTTGTCATTTTAACCATCTTGTTATTAGATTGGTTTCATGCTTTTGCATTTACAGTTATAATCAATACTGAAGCATAAATGTATAAGATAAATAATCAACCATCCAAATATCCATAAACATTTAACCATTCATCCAATCCAAACAGTCATAGAATATTTCAAACAACAATTGTATATCGAACGTATCGAGTATCAACAATATATTGTACAATGTACAATCGGCGTAGCGTTCACCAACCATGTCAATTTATTTTAGTTTGGCTTTCAAGCCCCATCCATATATACAATGTACATTCTCCGTAGCGTACAGTTTCATATTTAATTTACCTTAGCCTTGTAGGCTCCATCCAACCATGTTTAATTATTAATATCAGTTGGGCGTCATGTTAGGACAACCCGATAACCTCACCATGGACAGTAGTCCCCCGTACACACAAAGGTGCTCATTTCGCCAGAGGTCCGGAGGCCCCTGACTCACTTATGTCTCGTAAGACGTCCATAAAAAGGCCGTAGCCACCTGATCCACGATCCAATTTGGGCTCGTTGGATATATCCTGGAGCGAAATCCAATTAGGAAACCCCTCACTGATCACAAATGCGCAACCAAGTAGTTCGTAAACTATCGGGATTCCTCACCTCATCTCATACCATCTCTCTCATAATGTTTAAGATCTGCTCTTAGTCTTATGGAGAATATAACTTATTAACCAGCGGCCCAATGGGTCACGCATACCTAGAAGTCATCTAGGTTAGGTTCATGTTCGAGATCCATGCTCTAGAGACCGACAATGTCGTGACTCATTCCTAAGTGTCTTACTTAGGTTACCATATACTTAATATTAATATCATGGTATTATATCAAGTAACCGTCATGTCATCACAATAACGTATATGTATGTTTATGTAAGTCGATCTATAGTCGACGTAGTGTTAGTCCCGTAGGACGCTCGTGCATAAATAAAATAATGCAGTAGTAACACTTAAACACATACATGTATCCACACACATAACACACAAGTTATATCAACCAAATCCGAGCCCAAGGAACAACCTTAGGACAACTCGGATCAAACCCCTTTACATACCGTTCACCCTGAGCGTATTACGGTGGAGTATGAATCAGCAAGATCCTATGCTCCGTGTAGTCCGCTAGCTCGTCGAGCGTCTTGTCAGAAGTACAATCTAAACGGTATTAAAACTATAAGTCAGTCTCCATGACTAACCACATCCGGTATTTCCGAATAATAAGTAACCCCGATAGTTCACCCCTGTTTTCTACAGTTGTTGTTACGGGTTTCTCTAAAACAGTCGGTTTTGTTACTTAAGCTCGTATGTCAAACTATTTCAACTGTTAAGTTTAATTCGTTGTTTTCTTTTTAATCTTACCCACCATCTAGTTTAGGTACGTAACCCATAGTTGCATGTATGCATGCATGATTAATATATTAATTCTTTTTCATATTGTATCATTTTCCCACCATCCATTATAACACATTGTATTATATTATCCATTATCTTAGCTAATAATGTTTGCATTCAAAAACTCATAACTTATAGTTCGTAGCTATATTTTTTTTAAATAACCACCAACATTAAATCATATGGTTTTTAACCAAAATATATATCCACCTTATATACATTACTCTTGTGTATGTATATATTTACCACGTAGGTAATTCCCATGAGTTTAATAAACTCTTATATCTTATGTTACATTTTATCATCTTATGTTAGATGATTATTCCCATTAGTTGTATTATATTGTACAACTTATATTAAGATTGTTATCCTAATATTATGTAACATTTTATGTTGTATATTTACAACTCCTAAGGTTTATTCAATAAATACCTTAGTTTATAAATCCCATTTATTTATAGTTTGTGACATTATTTTATGTGAGTACCCTTCCTTATATTAATTCCATCTCAACCACATAATTGTTATAACATTTATAACATTATAGACCTTAGTCTAAAATTCATTTTCCAACTCTTATTAACTCGGTATAGCCCTTAACTTTATTTAAATTCCGTTTTGACCACATAACATTATGTAATGTTATACCATATACTAATATCATACAATGTGATATTTTTTTATTCCCTTTAACTTATACCTATAGTTTTATACAAAACTATTTTATATTTCCTCTTAGGCACCATAAGAAGATCTTATTCTTTCCATAAACCATAGTTCCCTTAATTAACAAAATCACCCCTTAAATCATACCATGTTATATATTCCATTTAATATAACATCTCTAACTTATAAAAGAGTATAACCTATGGTTATTTTTTATAAATTCCGAACAGCCCTTGTGAAATTCTATAATTGCCATTTGGCCCTATTTATAACATATAGTTTTACCATATCATTAAAACCATATATTATACACATATCTTAATAAATACTCTTAAATAATTCTAAAAATCTCCAAATTTCACCAAAGGGTTATAAATATCCTTATTAACCCATATACTTTCGGTATTTACCATTCCATCATCTATATCTCTCCAAAGTGTCATAATGACATAATAACTATATATTATACATATATAGTTTATTTTAATTCCAAAAACAACCCAATAAATTCCTAAAAATTCCTAATAGCCCATGGGTGTTTAAAATACCATTGTACACCCTTAATTTTTGGTAATAACATATTTACCACATATGTTATGAAAATATTACCATAAGATACTTATCTTATTATAAAACCTTAAATAAGTTATCTAACTTATTTATTTTGGTCAAAACCTAGCATATGGTCAAGGTTGACCTCCTTAATATTTCCTTGACCACTAATTTCCTTATATTACGGTTTTAACCCCTAGGTTTCCAAAATTCACCATTTAACCCTAAAACTTTATAAAATCTTATAAACTTTATTTAACTCCTTTTTACCTCTAATTTTCGGCCTTATTATTCTAAAGCCCCTAAATTTACTTTATTTACACTTAAGACCCCATTTCATTTTGGTAATAATTATATATCACCTAAACTTAAATAAAAGCTTGTAAATGCATAAATAAAATGGCCTAAAATACATGGCCTTATTACAAATATTTGCTCACAAAATAAATTACACATAAATGTCTCAAAATATAGCATATATTCTCGGCCTCACTTTGATTTGATTATTTTTCCACATAATGTCATAATTTGACCATTATGTTAATTAAATCTCTTAAATGACTAGCTTAATTTATCTTAGTCATTTTTTTCCATTTTTAGGTCAATATGACCCATATTTATAATTTCACTCTTGGCCATATATATATATGCTTAGAAATTATAAAAATCATAAGTTTAAGGTGTTTATACCTTGATTTATCCTTGTATGCTCTCGGTCACTTGATGGAAAATTCACCACATCATTTAGACATGTTTAATCACCAAAACAAGATATGGTTATACTCCAAGCTTGAGCTTAACCATAAGGAACAATTAATGTAAGATTTAAGGCAAAAATCACCTTAAAAATGCAAGAGGAGTTCAAGAGAGGTTCGGCCTGTTTTAGACACACCACAAGGTGTTAGATTCATCATATTGACAAGGGAAATATCTAGACAACAACAAGCTGCCTTGTTATTAGGTTTTACCTTGGAAAAATGCCTTAAAAGAGGGTATTTCCTTTGGATCTCGGCCACCCTTGCTCCAAATGGCTAACCAACTGATTGAACATGTAAATACGAAGATTATGAGTGTATAAAATCATAAAAATCAGAGGAAGAAAATCAAATGAATTGTAGAGAAGCTTAAGGTATGTTTTTACCTTAAAATGAGATTTTGAGAAAATTTGGTCTCTTAACTTGCTTCAACCGAATTTGATTGATGTTCTAACCTTAGAACAGTGAGAATAAGCCATAGGAACTGATTAGTCACGAGATCTAAGCATAGGTGGTGAAGAGATGAAGAAAAAGAGTCAAAAACAAGCCTTAAACCATTACTTAGAAGCTTAGAAGATGGATTTACCTTCCTAAATCAAGAGCTTCGGTTGGGAGAGCTTGGAAGAGCTTGGAAGGGCAGCTTCAACGGTTGGAATGAAGCTAGGAGAGAGAGGATGATTGGAGATGGGTATTATTGATTGAAAATGCTACTTTAGGTTAGTTTATTAATTGTTATGACTCACCAAGGGGATAAGAGGGGACAAGGAGACGGCTAATGGAGTGGCTGGGTGGAGATTCCACGTTTTGGAGCTGGCTGAATCAAATAATGGAGCCAAATGGTGTATAAACTAATTAAAAGGCAAAAGTAACCCTTAAAACATGGAGACATGTTGGAGTCTTGTCCTATGTATTGGAAGTGACGAAATTTGACTCCCCCAGCCTGTGTATGTCGACCTCATGTGGTCCAAGGGGTCAAACTTTGACCTCTTGACCATTCTTAGTCAATGTTGACTCAAACGGGCTCCACTTTAGGGTTTTATTAATATTTTAATATTAAATTTGTAAAAATTTGTAAATTTCTGGAATTAAATTCCCAACATGTTATAATATGATATTTATCATATTTAAAGGTAATTATAACCTTTTAGCCCACTTAAAACCAATTTAGAAGGCGATTACACAAAAACGTGCTTTAAGGAGTTTTAGTGCACATTTTGTGTCGCAAGGTGTTTCTGAGCTCTGTTTTCTTTGACAACGGTTTTTTTGTGTTCCTTACATGATATTTAATCATGGTATCCAATTTTATATCATTTAGAGGTCATTAGACTTTTAAGGTATTCTTAGAGCACATTTTTGCCCTTTTGACCTAGAAGCATGTAAATGCTTTTTCTTTTTGTTGGAGTGTTGTCCAACGGTTTTAGTATGTTTAGTAATGTGTTAATATGCTTAGGACAAATTTTTAGGTCCTAAGTAGTTCATTTGGGTATTTGTTTACCCTAAACAGTCAAAGGGTGCAACATCTTGTTTTGTGTTGACCACTGTTGTTCTCAGTTGAATTTTAAGGCATTTTTAGGCCTTAATTAATGTGATTAAATATTTAATCCATGTTTAATAAGTTTGGGGTATTTCAATCTACCCTCCTTAAAAAAGACTTCGTCCCGAAGTCTCTTAATCAAATAGGTAAGTATATAAATGTATAACTACCCATTATTCCCATAATGTATATCTATGTGATATATCATTTACACACATCGTATTGCGCTTATACAGCACATAGCCATCACGTTGTGGCGTTAGTTCAATCACATATGGATATAGGTGATGCATCAGCACCATTATTTCCTATCAGTTCTACCAACCCTGACAACCTTCCTGAGGTGTCCATAACATACCATTGTTCCACATTCCATATCTAATGATTCATTTCGTATCTAGGCGATACCATATGTAATCATTCTATAAAGCAATATGAATACATATCACAATTAGCATAAGAAAAGTGTTACACACATGATGTAAACACAACATTCATACAGGTATCTCGTAAGATACATACAAACAAGTGTACATCACACACAAACAAACCAAACAACGCACGCCCCGCATACCAACCATAACCATCAAAACCAATTCACTGTATGCCATGCATACGAAACAATTCACTGTATGCCATGCATACTAAACAACAAACCTCATATGCCCCGCACACCACCAATTCTTTGTATGCAATGCATACGAAAACAAACAAAACTTAGTGCACACATGTGCACAGCCAAGAGGCTCTACCCCCCTTAAAAAGGGTTACGCCCCCGTACCCCACAAGTATACAACAACCGCTCAACAAGGAGCGCTGGATACTTGGCTCTCAAAGAGTTCACCAACTCGTGGATTATCCTCATATCAGAGAGACGGGTATGACTCTAGCCCTTCTGGGCTCCACAATACATAAAGGTGAGGCACTGATCTATTTGTGCTCTCTCCTAAGTTCATTCTTATGGGCCCACTCGCTCCAGATGAGGTGCAGACCCATGAACATAGGCTCAATTTGCCTCTTTTTTTTTGCTGTGGATCCACTGGTTGGATCACTAGCATAAATACGTGTGTCTTCTCTCACTGACATTCAGTTTGAGATGTAATATGACATTGGCTACTGTTAGTACTTAGTGCTCTTTGCACTTGTCTTTGTAATACTAAGACGTACCAGCCTATATGTCCACAAAGATGATGTTTGTCATCCATGTCTCCTGGTGGTTTTGTTCCGGAGTAACACACTGTTGTAGTTCTTTTTTTTCTTTTTTTTTTACGCACTCTTGTTGATATCCACTTTATCTTTCTGCATTCCCACACGATTAATAACTGCACGAGTGCAATACCAAAACACTCAGTCATACAGAGTGCAGAGGAGTAAACTCTCAGCAGCTAATATCCCATGAGTCAAACAGATAAGATGTGCGAATTATCCTGTGAGTGGTACATTCCGAATCCACTGTTCCTTAAGCAAGATATCTGCTATCATATAGCTTTATATTTTCTCCTTGCGTAGTCACGCGTTTATATCCATATCATCTGGTAGATTTCCTCTGGATTGCAAGAGTTTATTCGATCCTTATGAGGATTCTACATATTATTCGTCCATAATAGGTTTTCCTGATTTTTTTTTGGGTTTCTGTCCTTGAACTGTTTCCCTGTCTTCACTGTATACTGTCTACTGTTCTTTGTTGAAGGTTCTTGATTTCTTTAGCCCGTTGGTTTAACTGCGGCTCTTCTCGTCCATCTTCGAGGTAATCTGTCTTACTGTCCGTAGAATGGAGTTGACTACTTCTCGTGTTCCTAACACTTGTCTACTTGCATGGGGTACCGTACTGATACATTACTACTTTACCCGACTAACTTATAAATAAGTCTGTCAGGCCCACATGCTCCTAACGGAGTGCGGTCGTCCCATGTCTCGTTTAGTAAACTGGTAATGTCCGTCACACGGTTGTTGTGAAGTATTCTGTTGTCAATCTCCCTTTGATGGATATCCCTTTTTTTTCTCTTCTTTTTGGTTTTTTTTGTCTAATAGTTCATGTTATCAGTTATCCTGTAATAAGTGCTATTGCCCTGGTGGCATCAGTGGTAATTTGTATCATAGACTGGTATTATTCAACTCGGTGTAAATAAAATCCGTGCTATATTAGTAAACTCGTTTCTCCTTTTTTTTGATCTCACTGAGTACAATACATATTCCTTTTCTCCCCTTTTTTTTCCGGTCATATCTCATCCATAGTTCATATTTGTTCCCTCATTCGTTTAATTGGATGTATTGCAGATTGCATAATAGCTTGAGTAACTTGGCTCTTATCTTCCCAACCATCCTCACTGACGGTGGTGCATCTACAAGGGTATGCTTGTCCATGAGGACTAAACATGTATCACTAGTAGTGATTAGCATTTAAATGCGGGTATACACTGGTGGTATTTGGCTAATAAGCCATGTCTAAAACTTCCTCGAACGTTTAAACTAGTGTGTTTCACTGTCACAGTGGCTGTATAATTTGTCCCGTTGCAGTGGTTGGACTATCGGTCCTTCCAAGGTTGCATAGGTTTCTAATCTTAGGGTTTGTATGAAAACGTTTGAAAAACCTTTTTTTTATTGGTATATATATAATAAAAGACTAGAAAGTAGTAGTTGTTGCAGTTGCATTTGCAGTTGCTGTTGTTGTTGCTGCACTTGCTCTGTCAAGCGCGCAAGGCAGATGGAAATTTCAGTGGTTTTTGTCATAGCGCTTGGAATAGCAAGTGCGCCATGCAGGTGGAAATTCTGGCTCAGTAATTCCCGATCTCATTGACTCTTCGTCATTTGAGTATTGCTACATGATAATGTAATCATTAACATCCCGTACATATATATAATATTCCATCAAGGTTCCAAGGTTACTCGTATCGAGTTCACAAAACTAGTCTCCAAAGTCATACACAGAAAGGCGAGTGGTCAGTGACACACTCCCACATAATCATAACATGTTTTTGTCTAACATCCAAGGTGAATACATAGAAAGTAAGCAAAGTCTTCCACCAGCGGTCTCATGGAGTTAGGGTACTCATGCCCTATCTACTCCTTTGCCTTCTGGGCCCCAGCATCAGTAGATGTCTGGCCATCTGACCGCTCGTGGTACTCCAGATCCTCCAGCTGAGGTCTTCTGAGTATTCTTGGGTGGCCTGTAGTTACGGCTCTCTGGGTTCATCCAGCACTCGAATTCCCTATGGCCCTCTTTGTGGCAGCACCGACACTCGACTTTGCGGCCTTCGCAGTTGACCCCAGGATGGTCCTTCCCACAACGATTACAGTAAAAATGGCGCTGGGGCTGTCCGGTGCCTGATGGTAGTATTTAAGTTTAAGTTAAAATTTGGCGGTATAAAGGTTAAGATTGCATTAGAATTTAAGAGGTAGGTGTTCTCACCCTTAGGAGGTGCAGATCTCAAAGGCTTAGCATCAATAGCTGGGCCGGTCAACTGAAGGACGGGTTCTTTCCTGGTGACCCTGCTGCCCTTTCTTTGGAAAGAATTTCCTGTTCAAGGTTTCGGGTCAGCATTCTTAAGATATTTACTAAGGTAGCAATTTAGAGTGAGATAAGTCCTTACTTTCCCTTTTTCTGGCTACCGCCTGAAGACGCTCCTCCACCCTCAGACTCTCCCTCAGGGTTCTTTCTCTTCTTTGCCCCTAGAGTCTCTTCCCGAGTCTGGAGCATTAGCTCAGTCCTCGAGGCAGCATCATAACACTCCTGGAATCTCATTGGTAAGTTCTCACAACGTTAATCGGTAATGTAGTAAGTAAATATTTTATGGCTTTCATGTTAATACCTGTATGGTAGTGTAGAGGGTAGCACCCATCGCCATCTGGATGCGAAATAATAGTCCTCCCCGGAACTTCTCGATCTTAACGGTCTCTGAGTAATCCACACCGGGGATGAAGTCCAGCAGACCAATGAATCGAGCGTAATACTCATCCACGGTCAGACCTTCTTGGGTCAATGTTTCAAACTCATGGCGCTTCTTCTGCTTGAGGTGCGCCGGGTAATAACTTCCCTCTCAGCAACTCAACAAAGGCAGCCCACGAAAAGTCGGGCATAAACAGGTGCTGGTCCTTGACCAACCTCCACCAAGTGCTGGCTGCATCCTTCAGATGGAAAGCAGCAATGGCGACCTTCTTGTCGTCAGGTACCTGTAAAGCTTCAAATGCTTTCTCGTGTTCAACAATGTAACGCTCCAAAGCTACGGGGTCTGGTTCCCCTGAATATGTAGGTGGTCGGGTCTCGCTAACTGACTTCAGCCAGTTCGTATCCCTGGGTTGTGGCGGGTGGGCTGGTGCTCCTCCTATCTGAGTACCCAGCTGTGCAAGAACGGCTGCAACCGTCTCAGCAACTCCTGGAATGCCGGGGTAACCGCCTCCACCTCTTCCTGTACCACGCCCTCTAGTTCCACCAGACATCTGTAGTACAGTATGTCACATAAATACTCGGTAAACTACCGTACACAACCAATAGATATTAAGTTGCCTTAAGGCTAACCTGTTACGCAATTTGTGTTACTAGACACAGTATCTTTTTAAGACGAATCGTCTCGTACTTCCCAAATGTTTCACAATGTTTCCCAAGTCCTAAGCTCACTGTCTTAACCTACTTTCTCGTCATCAGAGTGGTACTCCGCTCTGATACCACTTTTGTAACACCCCTCTCCACAATCACGATATAATCTCTCACGTAGCAATAAATAAAACGTCTCGCAGCGGAAAAATAAATACCAATTACAAAACTCACTCGGGTGTCACCGGCCGTTACTCGCCCATGCGAGCAACGTAGCCAAACTACATCCAACTTCCAAAATAAACAAACTGCTAACCGCAGTGATAACGAGAAACTCCTATACATCGTACTAAATCCATAAATCATAAACATCGACAAGTGAGTGTCTACCCAAACCTGAATATACACAACCTTACCATAATACAATTCACCATCCTCATTGCCACACAACATCTCCATGTGTGGTAACAAAAGTATAACTCCAATTACCCTGTTCCTGCTCTTCAGCTCCGACAATGATCAACAACCTGTAATGGTGTAGTATCAGCGATAGACGCTGAGTATGCCGGGCCTGGACCCTAATGGTCACTTGTCATTTTAACCATCTTGTTATTAGATTGGTTTCATGCTTTTGCATTTACAGTTATAATCAATACTGAAGCATAAATGTATAATATAAATAATCAACCATCCAAATATCCATAAACATTTAACCATTCATCCAATCCAAACAGTCATAGAATATTTCAAACAACAATTGTATATCGAACGTATCGAGTATCAACAATATATTGTACAATGTACAATCGGCGTAGCGTTCACCATCCACTGTCAATTTATTTTAGTTTGGCTTTCAAGCCCCATCCATATATACAATGTACATTCGCCGTAGCGTACAGTTTTCATATTTAATTTACCTTAGCCTTGTAGGCTCCATCCAACCATGTTTAATTATTAATATCAGTTGGGCGTTGTGTTAGGACAACCCGATAACCTCACCATGGACAGTAGTCCCCCGTACACACAAAGGTGCTCATTTCGCCAGAGGTCCGAAGGCCCCTGACTCACTTATGTCTCGTAAGACGTCCATAAAAAGGCCGTAGCCACCTGATCCACGATCCAATTTGGGCTCGTTGGATATAACCTGGAGCGGAATACAATTAGGGAACCCCTCAGTGATCACAAATGCGCAACCAAGTAGTTCGTAAACTACCGGGATTCCTCACCTCATCTCATACCATCTCTCTCATAATGTTTAAGATCTGCTCTTAGTCTTATGGAGAATATAACTTATTAACCAGCGGCCCAATGGGTCACGCATACCTAGAAGTCATCTAGGCTATGTTCATGTTCGAGATCCATGCTCTAGAGACCGACAATGTCGTGACTCATTCCTAAGTGTCTTACTTATGTTACCATATACTTAATATTAATATCATGGTATTATATCAAGTAACCGTCATGTCATCACAATAACGTATATGTATGTTTATGTAAGTCGATCTATAGTCGACGTAGTGTTAGTCCCGTAGGACGCTCGTGCATAAATAAAATAATGCAGTAACACTTAAACACATACATGTATCCACACACATAACACACAAGTTATATCAACCAAATCCGAGCCCAAGGAGCAACCTTAGGACAACTCGGATCAAACCCCTTTACATACCGTTCACCCTGAGCGTATTACGGTGGAGTATGAATCAGCAAGATCCTATGCTCCGTGTAGTCCGCTAGCTCGTCGAGCGTCTTGTCAGAAGTACAATCTAAACGGTATTAAAACTATAAGTCAGTCTCCATGACTAACCACATCCGGTATTTCCGAATAATAAGTAACCCCGACAGTTCACCCCTGTTTTCTACAGTTGTTGTTACGGGTTTCTCTAAAACAGTCGGTTTTGTTACTTAAGCTCGTATGTCAAACTATTTCAACTGTTAAGTTTAATTCGTTGTTTTTCTTTTTAATCTTACCCACCATCTAGTTTAGGTACGTAACCCATAGTTGCATGTATGCATGCATGATTATATTATATTATATTCTTTTTCATATTGTATCATTTTCCCACCATCCATTATAACACATTGTATTATATTATCCATTATCTTAGCTAATAATGTTTGCATTAAAAAACTCATAACTTATAGTTCGTAGCTATATTTTCTTTTAAATAACCACCACCATTAAATCATATGGTTTCCAACCAAAATATATATCCACCTTATATACATTACTCTTGTGTATGTATATATTTACCACGTAGGTAATTCCCATGAGTTTAATAAACTCTTATATCTTATGTTACATTTTATCATCTTATGTTAGATGACTATTCCTATTAGTTGTATTATATTGTACAACTTATATTAAGATTGTTATCCTAATATTATGTAACATTTTATGTTGTATATTTACAACTCCTAAGGTTTATTCAATAAATACCTTAGTTTATAAATCCCATTTATTTATAGTTTGTCACATTATTTTATGTGAGTACCCTTCCTTATATTAATTCCATCTCAACCATATAATTGTTATATCATTTATAACATTATAGACCTTAGTATAAAATTCATTTTCCAACTCTTATTAACTCGGTATAGCCCTTAACTTTATTTAAATTCCGTTTTGACCACATAACATTATGTAATGTTATACCATATACTAATATCATACAATGTGATATTTTTTTATTCCCTTTAACTTATACCTATAGTTTTTATACACAACTATTTTATATTGCCTCTTAGGCACCATAAGAAGATCTTATTCTTTTCCATAAACCATAGTTCCCTTAATTAACAAAATCACCCCTTAAATCATACCATGTTATATATTCCATTTAATATAACATCTCTAACTTATAAAAGAGTATAACCTATGGTTATTTTTTATAAATTCCGAACAGCCCTTGTGAAATTCTATAATTGCCATTTGGCCCTATTTATAACATTAGTTTTACCATATCATTAAAACCATATATTATACACATATTAATAAATACTCTTAAATAATTCTAAAAATCTCCAAATTTCACCAAAGGGTTATAAATATCCTTATTAACCCATATACTTTCGGTATTTACCATTCCATCATCTATATCTCTCCAAAGTGTCATAATGACATAATAACTATATATTATACATATATAGTTTATTTTAATTCCAAAAACAACCCAATAAATTCCTAAAAATTCCTAATAGCCCATGGGTGTTTAAAATACCATTGTACACCCTTAATTTTTGGTAATAACATATTTACCACATATGTTATGAAAATATTACCATAAGATACTTATCTTATTATAAAACCTTAAATAAGTTATCTAACTTATTATTTTGGTCAAAACCTAGCATATGGTCAAGGTTGACCTCCTTAATATTTCCTTGACCACTAATTTCCTTATATTACGGTTTTAACCCCTAGGTTTCCAAAATTCACCATTTAACCCCAAAACTTTATAAAATCTTATAAACTTTATGTTAACTCCTTTTTACCTCTAATTTTCAGCCTTATTATTCTAAAGCCCCTAAATTTACTTTATTTACACTTAAGACCCCATTTCATTTCGGTAATAATTATATATCACCTAAACTTAATAAAAGCTTGTAAATGCATAAATAAAATGGCCTAAAATACATGGCCTTATTACAAACATTTGCTCTCAAAATAAATTACACATAAATGTCCCAAAATATACTTATAATTCTCAGCCTCACTTTGATTTGATTATTTTTCCACATAATGTCATAATTTGACCATTATGTTAATTAAATCTCTTAAATGACTAGCTTAATTTATCTTAGTCATTTTTTCCATTTTTAGGTCAATATGACCCATATTTATAATTTCACTCTCGGCCATATATATATATATGCTTAGAAATTATAAAAATCATAAGTTTAAGGTGTTTATACCTTGATTTATCCTTGTATGCTCTCGGTCACTTGAAGGAAAATTCACCACATCATTTAGACATGTTTAATCACCAAAACAAGATATGGTTATACTCCAAGCTTGAGCTTAACCATAAGGAACAATTAATGTAAGATTTAAGGCAAAAATCACCTTAAAAATGCAAGAGGAGTTCAAGAGAGGTTCGACCTGTTTTAGACACACCACAAGGTGTTAGATTCATCATATTGACAAGGGAAATAGCTAGACAACAACAAGCTGCCTTGTTATTAGGTTTTACCTTGGAAAATGCCTTAAAAGAGGGTATTTCCTTTGGATCTCGGCCACCCTTGCTCCAAATGGCTAACCAACTGATTGAACATGTAAATACGAAGATTATGAGTGTATAAAATCATAAAATCAGAGGAAGAAAATCAAATGAATTGTAGAGAAGCTTAAGGTATGTTTTTACCTTAAAATGAGATTTTGAGAAACTTTGGTCTCTTAACTTGCTTCAACCGAATTTGATTGATGTTCTAACCTTAGAACACTGAGAATAAGCCATAGGAACTGATTAGTCACGAGATCTAAGCATAGGTGGTGAAGAGATGAAGAAAAAGAGTCAAAAACAAGCCTTAAACCATTACTTAGAAGCTTAGAAGATGGATTTACCTTCCTAACTCAAGAGCTTCGGTTGGGAGAGCTTGGAAGAGCTTTGAAGGGCAGCTTCAATGGTTGGAATGAAGCTAGGAGAGAGAGAATGATTGGAGATGGGTATTATTGATTGAAAATGCTACTTTAGGTTAGTTTATTAATTGTTAATGAAAGATGACTCACCAAGGGGATAAGAGGGGACAAGGAGACGGCTAATGGAGTGGCTGGGTGGAGCTTCCACGTTTTGGAGCTGGCTGAATCAAATAATGGAGCCAAATGGTGTATAAACTAATTAAAAGGCAAAAGTAACCCTTAAAACATGGAGACATGTTGGAGTCTTGTCCTATGTATTGGAAGTGACGAAATTTGACTCCCCCAGCCTGTGTATGTCGACCTCATGTGGTCCAAGGGGTCAAACTTTGACCTCTTGACCATTCTTAGTCAATGTTGACTCAAACGGGCACCACTTTAGGGTTTTATTAATATTTTAATATTAAATTTGTAAAAAATTGTAAATTTCTGGAATTAAATTCCCAACATGTTATAATATGATATTTTATCATATTTAAAGGTAATTATAACCTTTTAGCCCACTTAAAACCAATTTAGAAGGCGATTACACAAAAACGTGCTTTAAGGAGTTTTAGTGCATATTTTGTGTCGCAAGGTGTTTCTGAGCTCTGTTTTCTTTGACAACGGTTTTTTGTGTGTTCCTTACATGATATTTAATCATGGTATCCAATTTTATATCATTTAGAGGTCATTAGACTTTTAAGGTATTCTTAGAGCACATTTTTGCCCTTTTTGACCTAGAAGCATGTAAATGCTTTTTCTTTGTGTTGGAGTGTTGTCCAACGGTTTTAGTATGTTTAGTAATGTGTTAATATTCTTAGGACAAATTTTTAGGTCCTAAGTAGTTCATTTGGGTATTTTTTTACCCTAAACAGTCAAAGGGTGCAACATCTTGTTTGTGTTGACCACTGTTGTTCTCAGTTGACTTTTAATGCATTTTTAGGCCTTAATTAATGTGATTAAATATTTAATCCATGTTTAATAAGTTTGGGGTATTTCAACCATGAAATCGTCCAAACCAGAGAGAGAGGAGGGAGAAATCGGTGGAGGGGGAGAGGAAAGAGAGAGATGAGCGAGTTGTGAGAGTGAGGTGAGAGGAAAGGGCATAAAGTAATTCTTTTACTTTATTGCTTTTTGCTTTTGGCTCTCTTATTTAATTAGCTAGTTACATGTGTGTGTGAGGGAGTTATTTGACTATTAAAAATCGCCCCCCTACGGTTATACTAGTTGGAGCGTTTTTCGTCTTTTACAGAACGCTCGTTATTTTACCCGGTTTTGGTACTATTCACTAACCGGGCCCGTTTTCCAGAATTTTCTTGTTTAATTATTTTTATTGGTTATTAAGCTTTCATAAATGCTTAATAATTATTATTTAATGATTTATAGTTTTTACGGGTCCGTTTGACCACTTAAAGTCACGTTTTCGGGTTTTCTCGAAAAACATGCTCTAAAGCTCTATTAGCGTTTTACTTCATTATCTGGATCCGTTTTCTTCGGGAGTTGTTCCCACATATTATTTAGGTTTTATTAAACCTTTAGAATCCATAATACTCTAACCGAGGTCTCATACCTCCTGTGGTTATTTAACGCTTATTTAGCGTTTTCCACTTTTTAAGCGTTTATTTATTTCTTTTGGATTTATTTTTTCTTACTAGTATTAATTAGGTACCATTAGGCCCTTAAATACGTATTAGATTAATTTTAATCCCTATATTTAAGTTCGGGGTATTTCAATCTACCCCCCTTAAGAACTTTGTCCTCAAAGTTGTTCGAGGTTATGGGATTACTATACTTGCTCATTCATACCAGTTTATGCCAAAGGTTATACACTCCTCCTCCTTGTAATTCCTAAATCCATCCCTCAAGGTTCCTACATACCATACCATACCATACCATACCATACCATACCAATATACAACAATTCCTCCCATCCGTATTATTCCGACCATCCGGTTCCTCATTACCAAATTTATACATACATACAATGCAAAGCTATTCCCAAAGCGATGCAATACACATTACAATCCCGCTGGCACTCAGGTCATCTAGACACAGGACTCCTCTATGTCCTGTTGCCCTTGGAATAATACAACATACTACACTACTACCTTCTTCGGTACACACTTCTAGCAGATCCTCATTCTCCATACTAAAGGAGATTCTTTCACCACTACCAATTTAAAATTTTCTAAAACATACAACTCCAAATTCCAATTTATATTCATTACTTCTATCTTATGTGATTCTTGTGACCACTTAAGGGGAGCTTCAAGAATCGTTCGACCCTGATGTGATCAGCATCAGTGTTGAACTATCTTTCCACCCCAATTTGTGTTCGGTTTCCCTCGATCTGATCAGGATCAAGTTCGACTTCCCACATCAGTTTCAAACAAACAGATAGTTTGATTGTTTCAATTTTCTATCTTTTTACTCTTCCTAGTCATGATTACAGATTCACACATCTCCAAAGGATGGAATTCAGTTCATCAATCATCCTCACTCTACTTCCAAATACTTGCTTCAAGATTCAAAACCTAAATACTCATTTCATCGACCTTCACTACTTCCATCCATTACTCACCATCATCTCCAATATTCTAACTAAGGAATATTATACCTTTGAGATTTAGTTGTCTTCAATTTGCTTCAATTAATTTACCTACGATTCCACTACTCATAAACTTCATTCATCTACTACTCTCATTCATTTTGTACTACTTCTTCAAAGGCTACAATACTTGTGGAGTTCCGTCCACTACTCATTACTCTTTTTTACCAATACTCCTACACTGGTGTTACAAGATGGGTGTTTATTTAACATAGTATCAATCATCAATTTGATTCTCATTTGTGCTATGCACCTTACGGTTTATGTGCTTTATTCACAAAACTTACATTAAGTGGTTTTCGCTCTACCCCCCTTAAAAGGGATTACACCCACGTAATCTACCATATGTTTTTATTGAACATTGGTTTAATCGATTTGGGCAATCCGAAGCATTTTAGCTTCATTACTGTTTACTATATACTGTACTCTGGTCAAGGGGTTTTAACCATACTAATGGTTTAGTCCTTATACCATGAATTTCCTTATGAGTTTGTTTAACTTATTGTCAATTCGGTTCTAGCCTATTAGGCTTTAAGGCATTAATAGCCAATCTCTCATACTTACTGGGTGTGTTACATTTCTTAGCTAGGGCCCACTAGCTTCTGCTGCGTGACCCTGATAACCTTAGTGCTTAATTCACTCTTTGGTTATTCTAGATGTGTTACTCATCGCCTTTTTATCCCTTTGTTGTGGGAACAAGGTTTACTAATAATTGTGATGTTCTTTTACCGTGTTTGAACTCACTGAGTTTGAGATTGTAACCAGTTCTCTGGTAATCTATTATGTATACTATTCGTACTCTCATGATTATCCATAGGTTCCTCCGACTTATTGTCGGGCAAGGTTAAGTCACTATTTAGTTGTAGTGCTTCCTCTATTGTCAATAGCTTCTGAATCATACCAGTTCTCCTGGTTTAGTACAAGTTCTCTTTACTTGTATGACCTTGCATTGATATGCGTTGGTCCTAGTGACTTCCTTAAGTCTCCTTTCACCTTTTATTCCATTGGAATTCACATTTGTGAGTGTTAGTGTGTTTCACACTCTTCGCGCTTCTTTGGCCTTAGGCCGCACGGTTTGTTGCTAAGCTTGCTTGACTGGCATAGGCCATGTTTGTTGGTGAAAAGAAAGGTCTACTACGGTTTAAATTTTCCATATCCCTAACTACCCCATTAGATCATTAGCTGCACAAGTGCGATACCAAAACACTCAGTCATACAGAGTGCAGAGGCGTAAACGCTTGGCAGTAAGTCACTTATGTGATAGGAAGGAATATTCCTGCCTGTCATCCCATACTTATGCTCCGTGTTATTATCTGCTACTTCCTCATAGCGGTTGCTTGTTGTGCACCGTATTCTTACTCATTGTACAACATCGTTTTTACTGTTTCTGTTATTGTGGTAGTTCCTCTTTACTTATTGCCATTGTCATTGGCATCATTTCCTTATGGTGTAAATACACTAGGAGTTTCCTGTGTTCATGTGTATGACGGTTGTCGTAGCATACCGCAATTTTATTATCTTCCCAATGTGGAGATGTCTTACTCAACTTAGGTTTCATGTGTAGGTTAGCTTACCTCACAATACTTCCTCATTCATGATTTAGTTTGCCAACTAACGTGGTTGACCAAAGATGAAGTGGTTTATCGGGTTGCAAGCTCTTTTGAGCATTGGTCATTCGTGGTGTGCAATGTGCACTCACATTGATTGTTTTTGACAACTATTGTCTTCCCAGTGCCGAGAATTTGTTATAGGCTCCAGCTGTGTAGTCTTACTTTGTATGTACATCACCGGGACATCCCAAGAAACTTCGAAGGTTTTCTGGTCTCGTTCTATCATTGATATATGAAGTTCTTGTTGAGAGGTTTGTTTCCACTCATAGATCTCATGACGAGGTTCACCATGTTGGTGTTTATACAATGGTTCACACAAGCTTAGGTGCATATGGAGTATGCTTACTCCTTATGTCGTAATGGTTTGGAAATCTCATTTCCTTATTCCATCGCCCCTTGGCAATATCTATTGCGTAGGCTTTATTGTTATAGTAGATGGAAGCCTTTTCTAAGGGTTCTCATCATCACCAGCCTTGGTGGTTTTCGGTTAACGAGGGTACCTTCCCTTGGGTTTCTCGTAGTGTCCAAGTATGGACTAGGCCAATGTTGGCATTATCCTGATTCTTATGCCTCTGTGTTATTATTGTTACCGAAGGCATGAGGGGTAATTAAACTCCGACAACTGTATACTAGGCTGGTGCTCTAGTGACAGTGACACTGAGATGGCCATTACTCCAAGCCACTCGGATGTTGGGTTTGAACTAATGGTCCAGTTGTTGATTTCTTGTCGTATGAGATAATATCTCTTGCAAGTCTTGCTCTCAATTGGTGTGGGTTATGCAACCATTAAGGTTTACATAACATAGTTGGTTGATGGCTTTTAAGCCGTATTGCTGCGAGCTATGCTCTTTGCAGGCTGCTTATACCTGTTTCCACTCCTTATATACCATCACAGGATGGAGATATTACTGGGCTCCATGGCAAGTCGTGACATCCCGCTTCCGTTCATAGGAGGTCCTTTAGGCAAAATGGCATTAATAGGTGCCTCTCAGTACCCTAGGGTATTTCCTGTTAAGTGAAATCCCTTCGGTGTCCTAACCGAGTGTTCGTTTTAGCTCCCGTGCTAATATCATTACGCTTGTTCAACTGTTGTTAACACAGACACCCTTTAAGGATCGCTCCTGGGTGTTGGTAGTTGTGTCGTTGCATCCGGCTAATGTTCATAACATGTGATGTCCTCTATACCGTCTTATGGTATTGTACTAAGCTATTACCTTTAGGTTTATAACGTCTCCCGTCGTTGGGTAGACCGTTTATACTTGCTCCTAGCGCTTGAGACTAGGTTTAATATTCTCTTCAATGGTGGATTTTACTTTATGGTAATCTTGTGATTGCTCTTGGGTGTTCTGTCCCATTTGTCGAGCATTGTGGTGTTCACGTTTAGGCAGTTGCCTTACTGTGTTAGGCTGGATATACTTTCCAGCTGTCATATATTCGCTTGATGTCTTTGAGACATATCCAATGTCTATACTTATTAGTCTGTGCTCTTTGCACTTCCTAGTTCTTACTCCTTATCTTCAGATGGATTTTCTAAGTTCCTTTATGCTGAATTGTCTGAGGTGTCCAGTTGTTCTGGTTTGAACTTACTGATGGTCCGTAGAACGGAGTTGACTACTTCCCGTGTGTCGTACACTACATGTATACATATGTGGGGCACCATGTTGATACGTTACCACTTACCCGACTACATGTCAGGCCCGCAAGCTCCTTCGGAGTGCGGTTGTCCCACATCCCATAATTGGGTACACTCGTAGTGTTCGTCACACGCCTAGGTGAAGTATTCTATTGTCAACTCCTCTTGTATCATTTTATGATACTCACCGTAATCCTGTTGGTTTGGTTATAAAATCCAAGGTTTTAAAAGGAAGTTGTGGTTTTGAAAGAAGAATTTGGGTTTGAAAACAATGGTTCGGTGTTAAAAGAAATCTCTCATGGCGTAGCCATGCTTGAGGTCTTGACCAAGTCTAGCTTCTCGCTAACTGGTATGTACTAAGTGCAATGGTCGGGTCGTTAGGCCTTCCCAAGGTTTCATACTTCTAGTTGTTAGGATGTGTGATCCTGTAGTTGCTTCTTGCAGCCACGGTACATTACTATGTACCTGTGGTGTGTTAGGGTTCCTTTACATATTTCTGTCCTTACTGCACTTGCCGTGGCAAGTGCGTGGTACCGGTGGTTTTTGAGTAATCATATACCGATCACGGTACTGTTTCCACTCATCTTTGTTAGTCGTATCGACTCCTTCCTTGATCTTATTGATCTATAATTGGTATACTCGATCCTTTAGGTAGCTTCTCAATGATCTTGACATGATTATTGTTAATCGGGATGTTTCTCCAATCCTTGGAGACTCCCATTCTATTTGGTTTAGCGTCGTTCCTTGTGGCTCGTTTCCACACATTTGTGGTGGTTACTGAGCCTACCTTGTTTTGGCTCTACTCCTGTAGTCCTATTGGATTATATCTCATGGTTGTTCTTGTAGTCGTCTGAGCTATATTGGCCAGGTATTGCAACCTTAATGGCGTTGTAGTTTTGGAGTTAATCGCTTCCGACTATTTCCTTAGTCAGCTGGTGTACCATTGGTGGTATTATTTAGTTACTGCTGCCCCGCAGACTTGTGTCTCGGGTTCCCTTACTACTCCTTTTTCCATTCCGTTGCACGGCTAGTGCTTCCTTCCTGCCGCTGGTTGGTTAGCTAGGTTTCGCGACTGCTAAGCACGTCGCCCCATGCTGTTGTAAGTTACAGCCTCCTTGTGATTGGAGTGCTCATCCTACCGCTATTAAGTGCGGGTAATGTTGTTCAACCGGGATCCATCTCCGGGACTTTCAAATCCTTGGAATCTATCATGTGTCGGTTCTTGTTACTGTGTGGTTGCTCCACAACTGCCAGATCGGGTTTTTCCGAGTATGAGAGGACTTTCCTTCTCTCTGGCGTACTTTCCCAAGTTATACAATGGGGTTCGCGGCGGGCGGGACCGGTATTGTAGGTATCCGGTACTCACCGGGAATTCCTAACTAGCATATCTCTAATGCTAACACTCAACCCTTAGCCCTAAGCTTCTAATTCCTACTCGGTATCCCTAAACTCGGTATTTCCAGTCATCAGAGCGATACTTCGCTCTGATACCACTTTTGTAACACCCCTACCATTAATACAATGCTTACCGTCCAATCTCCTTACACATCAGATACACGCAGCGGATACATACTTACATAAGGTGGGTGATACAATACCGTTAGTCACCCACGTGACTAACAAGGCTACTGCTACTACATACAGCATCGGTCTGATGGACCGGAATCTCCGAGTATTTCACGAAAACAATACATACTCCCATTACTTACTGAGTACTACAATACTCCATTCAATACAATACTCCATAGTTCAATACAAGATAGTACACTACACATACCGAGTTTACTAAGTTCCAAATACAAATACGATACTTCTTCCTAATACATACTTACTCACTAAGAGTCTATCCACTACTCATTCCTCCCAAGCTACTTGCTTCTATATACAAGGGTGTGCCACCGGTCTCTTACCTTGACCATATTCCTTCCGGGTACCTGCACACTAAAAACGTTCCCCCTAGGGGGTCAGCTTTCGCTGCATATGATAACCGCATACCCCGCATACTAGCGAGGGTACGCCGACCACTTGGTCGAATGCATGTAGTTCATTTTATTCATACATACATGCACACATGCTTTTATACATAATACCTCAATACTTTACGCAAGGATTGCATACATACATACTTCCTTCACATTACCAAAATACTACACAATGTTTACATACATACGCACAGTACAATACATGCTTGGAAGACAATACGAGTCAACCAACACTTACTTACCATCTTCCAGAATACACATACACAATACATACACATTACATACTCAATACGCAATACGGAGATACCCTTCTCCAATTCACACATAAGGCTTGTTAGCTTCTTTACACACCCGGGTTAGTCGGGTGTTCAATACTCAATTACTCAAGGTCGATGACTTATAATAGTCAACCCGATACACATACAATACTTACTTCTTACTTACTTACTTACTTTACTCAAGTCAAGTCGGTATGACCTCCGGGCAGGGATTACTACATCCCACCACCGGGCTTTAGGGTGGCCCACTAATCCAGGATGCTACCCATTCAAGGGAATTGGTCCATGGAGAAGATTACAGCCAGGATTCGGATCCAACCTCTTGTGTTTCCTTATCCTCACGCGTGGCCGAAACTATATCGGACTTCTACTCATTCCATTTACTCATTTCTCATGTCAGGAGTTAGACTGTTAGGAATTAGTAGAAGTCAGTACTTCATTTCCATACATCCATACAATACACCAGTACACATTACTTACACATACTCTTCATTTCCATTCATACATCTCATAAATTATACAAACTAAATGTTCAAGAAGATATACATGAACCAAAATAGTTCAAACACAGCTAAGTGCAATATAAGTCCGATTCGTGCAATTATCTTATTGGTGATCACATAAGCACACAAATCGGGGTAACCAAGTTAGGATACAGAGCATGAAGAAATCATACCTTTCACCGTTGATTTGCTTTATCGGGTATTCCCTCGTTCCCTTGGTTCACTCTTGTTCCTCGATTCTTATTCTCGAACCAATGACTACATGTCAAATGGTTCAATCAATACTAAGCATTACATTACATACATAATTACTATTCCCTACCTACCCCGTGGTCCCGTCATTTAGGTTTTACGTAATGTTCTTATACTCACTACTTTCTTAAACTTGTTTTCCTTCTCGCATACTCACTTTCTTACCATTATTATTACATTAATGGTGTGTTACTAAAATCCCATATATATGTACATGCACATATTTACATACATACATACATATGATTACTATACACATTTTTTTTTTGACTCGACCGACCTTACCCAGGGTCAGTCCCAAGGTCGGTCGAAGTCAGTAGGGTAATATGCTGGAAAATTACAGGGCCGACCGACCTTGCAAGTCCGGTCCCAAGGTCGGTCCATTCCAGTAAGTTACCTGATGTGAAATTTTTAGCCCGACCGACCTTGCAAGTCCGGTCGCAAGGTCAGTCTGTTCCAGTAGCTTACATGACGGACGAATTTGAGTCGACCGACCTTGCAAGTCCGGTCGCAAGGTCGGTCCATTCCAGTAGGTTGCATTACAGGAAATTCTTCTGGCCGACCGACCTTGCATGTCCGGTCCCAAGGTTGGTCCATTCCAGAAGGTTTCCGTCCTTTGTAAATCTGGGCTCGACCGACCTTGCACGTTCGGTCCCAAGGTCGGTCCAGTCCAGTAATTGCATTTTTATTTTTGTTTCAGTTCTAAACTTTACCCATTGCTTCCCCAATCTTTACCAATACTTCCCCACATGATTTAACACTAATTAATTCCTCGCAATCACCTTGGATCATCCACCAAACCCACTACTCAATTCCTACATTCACTTACACATTTTTCCTTACTCCTTCTCAACACTTATACTAGTTTTTGCCCTTCTAATGCTACAGATTTTTGTTGTAACTTCTACCACTCAATACTTCCTCTACCAATGTCACTCCTAGCATCCCAAATACATTTCCAAGCCATTACATTACCTATACCCAAGTCCAACACTCTTTTTACCAATTCTTGCACACTAATCTTTCCTAACTTCTCTAATGCATGTTGATACACTTTGCTACAGATTTTGCACTTCTTATTTCACATACTACTACTACCATTCCATAGCTACTAAACATCTCTACTAACTCCAATACACACCTTGGTTTTCCCATTCACCAAGTCTTCCATACATGTACATATTCCTACCAAAATTTTGCCATGATTCACCTACATTTCTAACTTATCCATACACACATTTTCTCACCAAGTTCATACCTATTCTAACCACACCCTTACAAGGGTCCTACCAGCAATCAATACAATATACAACATCTTAGCACACCAATACTTCCTCAATTACAATACCAATACATCCTTACTTCCTCAATCCACATTACTAATGCACATACTCAATACACTTGGCTCCAAGGCCTACAATTCATATACTAGTTCACAAATACCCAAAATTCATAATTCTCAATACTAATACGAAGTTTTGGGTTCTTTAAGTAGTTTACCCATTCCCACTACTCTAATGCATTAAAATTAACATTAGTAAAGAGCTCTTACCTTGAGCTTATAATTTCTTCATTCATTTTCCATTTCTCCTCTTCTTTCTTTCTTGCCCAAATCGGCCATGTGGGGAATGGAGTTTCCAAACTCCATTCCCATCACCCAATGAACACAAAACAATTACCATTAATATACTAACCCTTAATTTAATGCTAGTTCATTGAAATGCTTAAAGCAAGATTTCTAGGGTTTACCTTTGGAGAGTTTTAGAAGGGGTTTTAGCCCTTGGTTCAAGAAGGTGAATCCACCACCATTGCAAGGTTGATATTATGCTCAAAAGAGAGAGAGAAACAAGGCATTACATATGGGTAAAAATCGGTTATGAAAGGAGATGGTGGAAACATGAGTTTTTCATGTAGATTTTTTACCTTGTTGGAAAGAGGAGACTCCAAGCTCCATAATGTGTGTGCTTTCTCTTCAAATGGGGAAAACCCATGGAGATGAAACTCATCCTTTTCGAATTTTGAAAAGAGGGAAATGTAGAGGAGGATGAGGGGAGTTCAAATATGTAGTTATTTTTACCTTTGGAGTTCAAATGAAGCTAGAGCATGTGGAGAAAGAGGAGAAGCCATGGGAGGCTTGTGGAGCTCCATGAAAATCGTCCAAACCAGAGAGAGAGGAGGGAGAAAATCGGTGGAGGGGGGAGGAAAAGAGCGAGATGAGTGAGTTGTGAGAGTGAGGTGAGAGAAAGGGCATAAAGTAATTCTTTTACTTTATTGCTTTTTGCTTTTGGCTCTCTTATTTAATTAGCTAGTTACATGTGTGTGTGAGGGAGTTATTTGACTATTAAAAATCGGCCCCCCTACGGTATACTAGTTGGAGCGTTTTTCGTCTTTTACAGAACGCTCGTTATTTTACCCGGTTTTGGTACTGTTCACTAACCGGGCCGTTTTCCGGAATTTTCTTGTTTAATTATTTTTATTGGTTATTAAGCTTTCATAAATGCTTAATAATTATTATTTAATGATTTATAGTTTTTACGGGTCCGTTTGACCACTTAAAGTCACGTTTTCGGGTTTTCTCGAAAAACGTGCTTTAAAGCTCTATTAGCGTTTTAATTCATTATCTGGATCCGTTTTCTTCGGGAGTTGTTCCCACATATTATTTAGCTTTTACTAAACCTTTAATCCATATAATACTTAACCCCGAGGTCTCATACCTCCTGTGGTTATTTAACGCTTATTTAGCGTTTTCCGCTTTTTAAGCGTTTATTTATTTCTTTTGGATTTATTTTTCCTTACTAGTATTAATTAGGTACCATTAGGCCCTTAAATACGTATTAGATTAATTTTAATCCCTATATTTAAGTTCGGGGTATTTCAAAGGTAGGAAATGCACAAGTGTGCAAAGTGCAAAATGTGAGAATAAAATTTGGGTGATTGAGCAAGAATTGGGAGTAAGGATTGGACCAATTATCTATGAAGGTTTAAGGAGTGTTTTAGGGTGTTTAAACATGTAGAAAACATGTGGAAAGATTAGGTGAGGATTAAGGTTAGACTTGGGATTGAAAAATGAAGTTTAAACAACTTTTTAGCAGGGTCCGGAACTTAGGGGCCGGACCAAGTCCTGGACCAACCTTAAAAATGCCCCGAACTGAAAACTGAAGTGGTTCGGGACCCTAGTCCAGGACCAGGACCTGGACCAAGGGAGAAAACAAGCCGAAAGTTCGAAATTGTATTGGTCCGAGACTTTGGGTCTGGACCAAGTCCCGGACCACCCCTAGAAATGCCCCATGAGTGTTTTTTTTAAGGCTCTAATGGTGGGGGTTTGAATGGTATTGGTTTAGATGTTGTTTAGGACTTGTTTGGTGACATATAATGTCATTAGAAGTATAAACAAGTGCTAGAAGTGAGTGAGAAGTAAGAACTTAAGTTAACAAGAATGAAAACTAAGATTAACGGGATAACGGGGTAAGTACGGGAATAATAAGTTTACGTACCGTATGAGCTTGATATTAATAGAGATGTTTGAAACAATATCAGTGAATCAAGTATGATCCGAGGAACGTGAGGTGACACGGTAAAGTTAATCCAAGGTGAAAGGTATGATTTTCTCATGCCCTGTATGCTAACCGGATTACACTGATTTGTGTGTTGTTTGCTTGTGTGCCGCTTAATCAAGATAAAAGCATGAAAATGATTTATTCCATTGATTGTTTGTCTTGATGCATGATGTATGAGCTAACCATACTTAAATGATTGCATGGTCTAACTTAGTGTATAGACCGACTCTTAGATGAGTATTGATTGATTAGTGACTCGTAGAAAGAGTCGTTTACAAATTAACGAAAACGTGGAAACACACGGAAACCATTGATTGAAAATACGATAAGACAAACTTAAGAACTCACTAGAACGTGAGAGAGTTGTACGGGATTAGTAAACTCCTGATAACGGTAGAGAACTGAATTGAAATAATCCACGAAACAAATAATTGTGGAAAGATATAATGAACCTCTATTTAGAGGATGATAATAGTTCAAAGATATGAACTTATGAGAAAAGTAAAAGAGATATAAAGGACCGTTAAACTCCTTTAAAAGATAGTCGATCCATAATATGAGGATCCGACCTAATTGAGAAAATGTCCCGAGCAGAAAAGTATTCGATAAGTTGGGGAAACCCTTAAATCTGAGAATACAAGACCTTGAGAAAATTCCCTAAGCTATTAGAGGTATCGAGAGAGATACTTATAGGCTAATCGATACGATTACAATATAACTCCGAGAGAGGAGTATTTGGGAAATTGAGTAGTCCGGTATAGATACGGATGTTTGAGAATTTGAGGGGCTAAGTGTATAGCCGAACCTTCCCACTATGCTAGACCTGGAGTAGGGTCGAAACCGGGGAAGTAAGACTTGTATTTGAAAGCCCGGTGGTGAGTCTTGTGTATGACTCTGCCCGGAGGTCATGGGTAATGACTTAAAAGATATCCATTTGAGAATTTGAGATTGAGATTTGAATATTTAAGATTGAGAATTGAGCTTAAGAGAGTTGAGATTGTGAATTGAGAATTAAGATTGAGAATTGAGCTTGTGAGTTATGAATGTGAATTGAGAATTGAGATTTGAGAATTGAGATTGAGATTAAGAATTTGAGAATTTAGATTGTGAGTTGAGATAAGAGAGCTTGAGTAAGAGTAACCCAAGAGAATGGGTAATATAATGAATAAGTGACTAAGGCATAGTGTGGTAGAAACCCTCAAGGCCTAAGAGTAAGTTAATACTAACTAACAAACTTTTTGTGTTAGTTGTTATTGTATTCCTGTTTGAATGCCTTTGAATGCGAGCATGATTATTGAATAATGAATCTCATGTTCTCGACCAAGTAGTCGGCGTACCCCCGTTAGCACGCGGGGTATGCGAATTTCATACCAGCAATTCGCTGAGCCACTTGGGGCACCGTTTTTACTTACACGTACTTTGGAGCCGTTTACCGTTCGAGAGTAGGACAGGGTTGCTGCATAAGCATGGGTAGTTATTTAAGAACCTTTGTATTGATCTTATAACTGTAATGGTTGTATCGTAAGTCCGAAGTGTTATCGGCAGTTTAGGGATTGTAGTAGACTCGGTATAGAATTGAATTAAGGATTGTATTTGAATTTGATTTGGTTAAGGAATGAAGTGTATTTGTTTGTATAGAGTGCTCGGTATGCTAGTTCATTAGACCGATATTGTGTTGTTTTGTTTGGATTTGGCCGTGGGTGACTAACGACATTGTATCACCCACCGTTTGGAGGAAGAATTCCACTACTTTGGTATTAGTAAATAAGACGAGTTAAGAGGTAATGACTTGATTAGCGGTAAGGGTGTTACAATTTCATCCATGAGTCGAGTCCTTGGTCAGCCTTCTTGAGTATGGAGTTTTTTTATTAAGTGGTGCACACACTTTCACCGATGTTCGAGAACGGGTCGGTGGCAGCGGAGGTCTGCTTTACCTCGTCCATGTGGACAATTGACTGGCGGTGGGGGCCATCTCTTCCTTTGTTCCTATTCCACTCTTGAGTTTGTTTGTCTATGGGAATCAACTTTCTGGATGGTGGTAGCATAAACTGTCTACCACGGGTTATGGGTATTCTTGTCATTCCTAGTCCTTTGTGACTACCTGGGTCTTTCTTCTCTTAACTGGAACTGGATCTAACATTATATATGAATGATTATTAACTTTATGGAGTGATTTCTTAAGTGATTGACTTGGTTTTAAAGTTGTTTATCTCTATCTTTGTCTTGTTCTCTTTTCTCTATGATTTGATTGTTTTGAAGTGTCTTATTACTCTGTTTTGCTTTTAAGAGTTTGATTTCAAATTACTGTTTTATTTTAAGAGTTATGTTTTAAATTACTGTTTTAGAGAATCGTGTCAGTTCCATTCCAGAGAACTGACTCACCTTTCTCGGGGTGGGCTGCTTTGGTTTCATCATGATAGGTACACACTGATTGCAGGTGACCACGAAGTAACTGAGAGATGGGTCGGGATTAGTTGAGAGTTATTTGTTTTACTTGTTATTTATTCAATGCTTTTGTTTTCTCGCGTTCAGACCGTAGCTTAGATCATTTTAATTGTTGTAATCAAGTGAGGTTTTATACCGGGTGTTTGGTGTCTGATGATCTGTAAACGCTAGTAGAGATTTTATATTCCGCTGTATTTATTGTAAATAGGGGTGTTACAGTGTCCCGAGTGGTAAAACCAAAAGATAATAAGCGTGTCATTTTTACACGACTCCGGTGAGGCCACATTCAAAGGTGAGGTAAACGGTATAACTCCGACCAAAGGAGATAATGTGTAGATTTACTCTAAGACCTGCGAAAAGTAACAAAGAAAGGATACACAACTATTAGGGATGACGAAACACCTAGGTACAACACCACATAACCAAAAGCTTGTGAACCCTGACATTAAACCCTAGACACCCCCGCTGAGCTTTTTGATAATACCTCTTGTAATACATTTACAAACTCCACAAAATGAGCCAGCCAATGATGAATATCCGACCCGGTGACCAAAGGAAGCAAGGAGCTCGACTTTCGGATAACAACTGCACCAGTCCAAAGAAGAAAAACCGCTACCAACCTGGTGAAGTGATCCGCAAATGGTCCCAAAGTGACACAGAATCCAAAAAAGCTCACATCAAAAACGGCTCTCGAAGTTCACAACCGGGAAACACAAGAACCCCGAGGAAAAAGAGATTCAAGGAAAGGCAAATCTGAAAGCCCTCTAAGAAATCCAAAATCAGAAGAGATAAATGATGCAAATGGACAACCCCAAAGTCCCAAGTTCCGAGCTCGCAAGCAAAGTCATCACGTGGCAGCCAAACGACTTCAACGATGAGAAAGGAGAATCTGAGAGAAGATGTAAGTTGCAGCTTTGGTCACCCCTTTTAAGCTCCACTTATCTCAAATATCCCTCCATGGTCCCGTTGTCATACATCACACCCCCTAGCCACCTTATAAGCTTAAAAGGATTCTGACCTAGTAGTTGTGTATTTAATCACTTGAAAGAGCCTTGGTGTTTTCCATACAATATACAACCTCTTGAACTAGGATTATGTTATCATGAATACTCCTTCCCGGTACAAAGCTAGCTTGGCTTTCTGAAACCCATGTTGACCTAAACGGTTTCAGCCTGTTAGCTATAGTTTTGGCTAGAATTTTATACTATACCTGACAAAGAGATATAGGCCTGAAATGTTATACCTCTGTAGGAGATTCAACCTTTGGAATAACAGTTATAATATTTTCATTTATTTTGGGATCAAAAGAGCAACTAGAGTAAGCACTTTTAATAAAGCTTACGAGATTGGAGAGACTAAATCCCAAAATTTTTTATAGAATCCAGCAGGAAACCCATCTTTCCCTGGGGCTTTAAAAGACTTCATCCCATTAAGTGCAGCCCAAATTTCATTCGATACAATCTGGATTCCCAAAGATGTACACTCCTCCTTACTTAGCACCACAAACTCATGCCCTTCTAATTCGTAACTACCAGACTCACACCTGCTGAAATGATGCATGAAATGATTTTAAGTAAACTTCCCAGATCCTCATCCCCAGAAACCCAAGTCCCATCAGGTCCTAACAACTTATGGATCCTGTTTTTGCTTCTCCTAATAGTGACCCTTCTATGAAAATAAGATGTATTTTTATCTCCCAAGGAGATCCAGTTATCTCTTGATTTCTGAAACCACAAAGTCTCCTCCCTAATTTGCCAAACTTCTAGTTCATTCATTAGTTTTCTCTCCAAACCCCTAAGATGATCACCCCTGCCAAGATCAACTGCTTTTTGAATACCCCTCAGCCTGGTCAAAATTCGTTTCTTGCTTAAGATGATGTGGCCAAACACGTTTCTACTCCACTCCCTAAGATGATATCTAAGGCCGTCAATAGCTTCACTAAGATCCGTTTTTTTATCCCAATTAGCTTTAACTGAGGTACTAAAACAAGGGTGGGTGAGCCAAGCTGCTAGGAATTTGAAAGGTTTCTACTTATTCCTATCAGGAAAGGGAGAACTAAGGGATATCAAGATTGGATTATGGTAAGAGGCTACTCTGGGCGAAACCTCGACACTTGCATCAGGAAACACCATCTTCCAATTCAATAAGTTAGAAATAATCTTATCGATACGGGCACAATGAGTACCATTTGACCATGTGTAATTATCTCCATGCATATACAACTTTGTAATGTTAAGATCATGAAACCACCTTTAAAACTCTCTATCAATCCCAAAATTATTTCTACCAGATTTATTTCTATCACAAGGGGACAGAGTGGCATTAAAGTCCCCCCCCCCCCAACATCCAGTTCGATCCATGGAGATTGTGAGATTGATTTAAATCTTTTAATTGACTCCATAGAGATCGCCTTAAACTTGAGTTTGGTCTAGCATATATAGCAGTGAAAAACATTTTAACACCATCTACTAGAAACACACAGTGAACATACTGACAATCATGGCATAACATAGAGAGCTTGACCTGAATTAACTTCCATAATATCCATATTCCACCACTGAAACCAATAGCGTCCTCCCTAAATAACCCATCAAAACCTAGTTTAGAGCAGACATTATCAGCAATAACACCGCTAATACGAGGTGTAACACCCCTACCGGTAATCCAGTCATTATCTCCTAACCCGTCTCAAATACCAACATCAATGTGGCGGAATTCAAACTACAACCAGGGGTGATACAATGCCGCTAATCACCACATGACTAACAAGGCCAAAACCAATACAACAATACAAATACAAATTGGTCTGATGGATCATTATACCGAGTACCACAACCAAACTATGCATTTCTTTCCTTAGTCAATCTCGATTCATTTACAACTTCAATCCACAAATTTACAAAACAATATCCACTCAATATCATACCGAGTATCTACAAATCCCAAGTCTGCCGATTACAAATCGGACCCACAATACAATATTTCAATATATTCAACATCCCTAACCACTACCCATGCTTATACAGCAACCCCGTCTTACACTCTTGGACGGTGGTCAGCTTCAACGTTCATGTAAAATAAAAATGATGCCCCTAGGGGCTCAGCAAAACGCTGCATATGAAATTCACATACCCCGCGTGCTAATAGGGGTACACCGACTACTTTGGTCGAGAACATGCGGTTCATTTTAATTCAAACAGCATGCAAGGCAACAATACATTATATATCTATTTTGGCACAATCAAGGTTCAACATCGAACACAAACACTAACACACACTGAAATACCCCGAACTTAATTAGGGTGATTAAATTACCCTAATAAGATATTTGAGGGCCTATTAGTGCCTAATGAACCTTGGTAAAAAAATAAATCCAAAAGAAAAGAGAAAACGCTTAGAAAGCGAAAAACGCTAAATTGGGCGTTAAGTGGCCGTAGGAGGAATATGACTTCGACAATGGTCTTAGTTGGATTTAAAAGTCTTAATAATGCCTAAAAAACATATGGGAATAATTCACGAAGAAAACGGATCCAAATAATGTGATAAAACGCTAATAAAGCTTTAGCACTCGTTTTTCGAGAAAACCCAAAAACGTGACTTGAGTGGTCAAACGAACCCGTAAAAATTATAGATCATAAAATAACTATAAATAAACATTAATGGGAGCTTAATAACCATTAAAATTAAAGAAACGAGAAAATTCTGGAAAACGGGCCCGGTTAGTGAATAGTACTAAAATCAGGTAAATTAACGAGCGTTTTCTGTAAAAGACGAAAAACGCTCCAGCTTGTATATATAATAGGGGGCCGGTTTTATGGCTGACTCACCCCTCTCTATTTGACCTCATTGACCCTTAGTAACTAAGGAAAGGAAAAAGCAAAAAGTAGAAAAGCTAATTTTCTACCCTCTCTCCTCACTTTTCTCCTCTCTCTCTTTCCTTCCTTCTTCTTTCTCCTCCTTCCCAGCCGGCTGAAGCTGTCTTCCCCCCTTGCTGGCGATTTCAAGGTGCCATCCATGGCTACCTCAACTTACTTGCCTTGTCCAAGCCTTATTAAGGCTCAAAACACAAAAATAATCACATATTCTTCATCCCCTCAACTAACTCTATCATTCTCTCTTTTCAAAATTCCAAAAGGATGAACTTCATCCCCATGGGTTTTCCCCATTTGAAGAGAAAATGGCATCAAAGTGAAGCTTGGAGTCTTCCCTTTCTTCCAAGGTAAAAATTTCAAAGAAAACTCATTTTTCTTCCCATTCCTTATGTGGCCGATTTTCTCCATCTTGATGCCCTGTTTCTCTCTCTTTGTTTGAGCATTGTATCACCCTTCCAATGGTGGTGGAACCTTCCTTTAGATTCAAGGGTTAAAACCCCTCCAAAACACTCCAAAGGCAAAACCCTAACTTTGTGCTCTAAGCCCCTTTTATTGAATTAGAATTTCCTAAGGGTTTAGAAGATTAATTGAATCCATTTGGGTGTTCCTTGAATGTTGGGATGGAGTTTGGCAACTCCATTTCCACTTGACCGAATTTGAGAAGAGGAGGAGCAAGAAGAGAATTAAAGGAGGAACTTGTGAAATTAAGGTAAGAAATCCACCTTGAAACTTGTTTTAATTGTTTTAGAATATGGGATGGGTGATTTAAATGAATGAACCCAAATTGTGAGGAAAATGTGTTTAATTGTGGTTGGTAAGAGTTGTGGAATTTTTGTTTGAATTAAGGGCTTTGAAGCCAAGTGAATTGAGTTTGTGTTTATATTGTGGTTTATTGAGATTTTGGAGCTATGTTGTTGTTGTGGATAATTGGATCGAAATTATTGAGTGCTGGTAGGACCCTTATGGGTGTGGCTAGTTTAGGATTGATTTGGGTGGGAATTGGTGAAATTGGGCATGTTAGGTTTATAGGGAGGTTATGGCAAAATTTGTGTAGGAATTAGATGTTCTAAGGTGATTTGATGAATGGGAGAAGCTAGGTGTTTATAGTGTTGCGTATAGTAGATTAATAACCTTGGAGTGGTGGATGGAGAATGGATTTGAAAGAGGTAAAAATCTGTAGCAAATGGGTGTTGAAATGCATTGGAAAAAAACTAGAAAATAGATAGTGTGCAAGACTTAGAAGATAAGAGATGAACTTGGGTTTTAGAAGTGCAATTATCTAGGATGAATTGGAATGGTCATAAGTGAAATGGTAAGGTTGGTAGAAGAGTGTAAACTACCAAAAGGAATTTAGAAATGCACAAGTGTGCAAAACACAAATGTGAGAATGAAAGTTTGTAGAATATGAGCAAGAAGTTGGGTAAGAATTAAACCAACCATTTGGAGAGGTTTAGAGCATGTTTAGAGGTGTTTAATTATGTAGGAAACTTGTGGAAAGTTTATGGAATGATTAGGGGTGGATTAAGGGTTGATTTGGGGTTGAAAAATCCACTAAGTATCAGTTTTTAGCAAGGTCCGGGACCTAGGTTAGGAACCAAGTCCCAGACCGCATCAAAAAACACTTAGAGAGTGAAAATTGACATTGGTCCGGGACCTAGGTCCAGGACCAAGTCCCAGACCACTAGTAAAAATAGGCCGAGAGTGCATCAGAGTATTGGTCCGGGACTTTGGGTCCGGACCAAGTCCCTGACCACCCCCATAATTCAACCGTGTGTGTTTTAAAGGGCTCTAAACATGGGGGATTGATTGGTATTGGTTTTAGATGATGTTTATGAGTTTTTTTGTGACCTTTAAAGGTCCTAAGAAGTATAAACAAGTGTAGGAAGTGAGTGAGTAAGTTGAGAAACTAAGTACACTAAGTTAAACAAAAATAACGGGACACCGTGGTAAACACGGGAATTACTTACATACAGCATGAGCTTGGTATTAATAGCCATGTTTGAAACATTATCAGTGGAATAAATGTGAACCGAGGAACGTGAGGTGAACTGGTGAAGTTAGCCCAAGGTGAAAGGTATGATTTTCTCATGCCCTGTATTCTAACTTGGTTACTCTGATTTGTGGGCTTGTTTGATTGTGTGATCACCTAACAAAATAAATGCACGAATCGGATTGTTTGCACTATCTTGTGCTTGTTTGTATTGCTCTTGATGGATTGTTGATTAAATTGAAGTTTGTATAATTCATGAAATGTGCATTGTGAATGGATTGCTTGAATGTGATTGTGTATCGTAGTTCGACTCATAGTTGAGTCTTGGTTGAGTAGTGACTCGTAGAAAGAGTCAAGTTGCGAATTAATAAAAACGTGGAAACACACTAAAATTATTGAACCGAGAAACGATAATGCAAACCTATAAACTCACTAGAACGTGAGAGAATTGTACGGGAATTAGTAAACTCTTGATAACGGTTAGAGAACCGAATTGAAATACCCCAAACTAATAAAACATGGATTAAACATCTAATCACATTGATTAAGGCCTAAACATGCCTTAAAAGTCAACCGAGAACAACAGTGGTCTACACAAAGCAAGATATTGCACCCTTTGACTGTCTAGGGTAAATAAATACCCAAATGAACTTCTTAGGACCTAAAACTTTGTCCTAAGCTTAGCAACACATAACTAAACATATTATAATAGTTGGACAACACTCCAACACAAAGAACAAGCATTTACATGCTTCAAGGTCAAGTAGGGCAAAAATGTGCTCTAAGAAAACCTTAAAGGTCTAATGACCTCTAATTGATATAGAATTGGATTCCTAAGTATTATAATGAAGTAATGAACATTATAAAACCATTCTCAAAGGAAACCAAGCTCTAAAACATGTTCTAGCACAAAATGTGCTTTAAAATTCCTTAAAGCGCGTTTTTGAGAAAATTGACTTTCTGAGTGGGTTTTGAGTGTTGTTAGGCATTGGATTAGACCTTGATATATTAATGTACTATAATGTACCACATTGGAAGGTTTAAATTCAAGATTTCAAATAAAAATCGAAAATATGGCATTCATTTGTGAATAGTAACCCAAATAGTGCATTTTTAAGCAAAATTGACTAAGTATGGTCAATGGTCAATTAATGACCACTCTAACCCTTGTGAAGTCGGCAGGCAAGGAGCATGGAAGACAGCTCATTTAACTTTGATGCAAAATATCTAGCCAATTTGGTGAATTATCATTTACTATTACATAAAATAACATAAACTTAAGTTAAAAGCAAATTTAGTCTTCTTACCTCATTTGATTGCTCCCAGCCGACACCACACTCATTCATCCTCTCGTTGGCTTCTATAAAACCGTGGGTAACACCCCATATTCAGAAGAGAACAACAATTGACATAGGTAAGCTTATTAAGCCATTTTATGTTTATTCTCTTCACAATTCTTTCATCTTTCCATGGAGCTAAGCATCAACCATTTCCATCCATGGTTTTAGGTTGTTTTGGAGGTCAAAAGGAGGGTGAATCTCGGCTGTAACAAGGGAAGAAGGTGGAGAAATCTAATCTTGCTCTTAAGGTATAAAAATGTGCTTTAAGCTCATATCTTTTGATTCCCTTCAAATTCGGTTGTGAAACTTTGTTCCTAGCCTTATTATCTTCTTCTTAACATACTTATTCAGTTGGTACATCAAGAGCTTCAAGGTATAGCCAAATCCAAGCCAAAAACACCATTTTTGGCATTTTAAACAAGGTAAAAATTAGCCATCTTCTAATCTGAGTTATACCAGTTTAAAGCTTGGTTTTAGTAGCTTTTTTTATGCTCTTTAACTTCTGTAAATATAGGCCGAAATCAGCTTTGTTTACCTTGGTATTCTAAGGTAAATTCTACCTTGAAAATATACATTAAACACTTCTTATGGTTAGATCTTGCTTGGAGACTAATCATGCCTTAATTGCTGTTTGAAAACATGTAAACTAAGCTGTGGAAAAATTATTCCTAAGCAGCCGTGGCCAACCAAGGCCTATACTTGGCAAAAATAAGGTATAAATCACTTAAACCTTCACTTGGTATATTAATATGTGTTTATACATATGTATATATATATGTGCCATGAGTGAACAAGGTATTTAAGGTCTTATTTTGACCTTAGGTGATTAAGTAATGGTTTAGTAAATTTTATAACTAATTAATTAACATAATTGTCAAATTTAAGACATTATGTGGAAAATTGGTAAATATTTAAAAGATGTGGTAAGGGCCGAGAGTTTAAAGTACTTTTGGGCATTTATGTGTAATTTATTTTATAAGCTAATGTTTGTAATAAGGCCATGTACTTTAGGCCATTTTATTTATGCATTTATAAGGTTTTATTTAAGTTTAGGTGGTATATATGCATTACCGCATATTATAAGGGGTTAAAGTATAATTAAATTAAATTTGGGGGCTATATAATAATAAAGCCGAAAATTAGAGGTTTAAATGAGTTTATATAAAAATTATAAGATTATATAAAGTTTTGGGGTTAAATGGTAATTTCTGGAAAGTATGGGTGTAAACCGTAATATATGGAGATTAATGGTCAAGGAAATATTAAGGTGGTCAACCTTGACCATATGGTAGGTTTGACCAAATTAAATAAGTTAGATAACTTATTTAAGGTTTTATAGTAAGATAAGTATTGATTATAACTGTAAATGGAAAAGCATGAAACCAATCTAATAATAAGATGGTTAAAATGACTAAGTGGCCATTAGGGTCCAGGCCCGGCATACTCAGCGTCTATCGCTGATACTACACCATTATGCAGGTTGTTGATTATTGTCGAAGCCGAAGTGCGGGAATAGGGTAATTAGAGTTTATTTTGATTACTGCACAGGGAGATTATTTTTATAATGATGTCAGGCTGGTAAATGTATTATGGTACAGTTATGTATATTTGGGATTTGGGTAGACGCTCACTTGTCGACGTTTATGGTTTATGGACTTAGTATGAAGTATAGGAGTTATCTCGTTATCACAGTGGTTAGCAGTTTGTTTATGTTGGTTGTTGGATATAGTTTGGCTTCGTTACTTGCATGGGCGAGTAATGGCCGGTGACACCCGAGAGAGTATTGTTATTATTATTAATTCTTCCGCTGTAAGACGTTTTATTTATTGCTACGAGAGAGAGAGATTATTACGTGATTGTGGAGAGGGGTGTTACAAAAGTGGTATCAGAGCGGAGTACCGCTCTGATGACGAGAAAGTAGGTTAAGACAGTGAGCTTAGGACTTAGGAAATTACGGGAAACGTTTTGAGGTACGAGACGACTCGTCTTAAAAGATATTGTGTCTAGTAACGCAAATTGCGTGATAGGTTAGCCTTTAAGGCAATACAATATCTATTGGTTGTGTACGGTAAATTACCGAGTATTTATGTGACATACAGTACTACAGATGTCTGGGGGAACTAGAGGGCGTGGTACTGGTAGAGGTGGAGGCGGTGACCCCGTGATGCCAGGAGTTGCTGAGACGACTGCTGCCGTTCTCGCACAGCTTGGTACTCAGATAGGAGGAGCACCAGCCCACCCGCCACAGCCCAGGGAAACGAGCTGGCTAAAGTCAGTTACCAAGACCCGACCACCTACATATTCAGGGGAGCCAGACCCCGTAGCCTTAGAGCGTTTCATTGTTGAACATGAGAAGGCCTACGAAGCTTTGCAAGTACCAGCCAACCAGAAGGTTGTCATTGCTGCTTTCCATCTGAAGGATGCAGCCAGCACTTGGTGGAGGTTGGTCAAGGACCATCACCTAGCTACGCCCAACATTTCGTGGGCTGCCTTTGTCGAGTTGCTGAGGGGGAAGTACTACCCGGCGCATCTCAAGCAAAAGAAGCGCCATGAGTTCGAGACATTATCCCAGGGAGGTCTGACCGTGGATGAGAACTACGCTCGATTCATTGGTCTACTGGACTTCATCCCCGGTGTTGATTACTTAGAGACCGTGAAGGTCGAGAAGTTCCGGGGGGGATTGTTGTTTCGCATCCAGATGGCGATGGGTGCTACCCTCTACACTACTATCCAGGTATTAACGTGAAAGCCATAAATTCTTTACTTACCACATTACCGTTTAACATGTGAGAACTTACCAATGAGATTCCAGGAGTGTTATGACGTTGCCTCGAGGACGGAGCTAATGCTCCAGACTCGGGAAGAGACTCTAGGGGCCAAGAAGAGAAAGAACCCTGAGGAAGAGTCTGAGGGTGGAGGAGCATCTCCAGGCGATAGCCAGAAGAAGGGAAAGTAAGGACTTATCCCATTCTAAATTCTTATCATAGTAAACACCTTATGAATGCTGACCCGAAACCTTAAACAGGAAATTCTTTCAAAAGAAAGGGCAGCAGGGTCACCAGGGAGCGAAAGGGAAAGAGCCCGTCCTTCAGTTGACCGGCCCAGCTATAGATGCTCAGCCTCTGAGATCTGTGCCTCCTAAGGGTGAGAATACCTACCTCTTAAATTTAATTGTGACCTTAACCTTTATATCATCAGATTGTAACTTAAGCTAAATGCTACCATCAGGCACCGGACAGCCCCAGCGCCATTACTATTGTAAGCGTTGTGGGAAGGACCACCCTGGGGTCGACTGCGAAGGCCGCAAAGTTGAGTGTCGGTGTTGCAAGAAGAGGGCCACCGGGAGTTCGAGTGCTGGATGAACCCAGAGAACCGTAATTACTGGCCACCAAGGAATACTCAGAAGACCTCAGCTGGAGGATCTGGAGTACCACGAGGCGGTCAGGATGGCCAGACATCTACTGATGCTGGAGCCCAGAAAGGGAAGGGAGTAGTTAGGGCATGAGTACCCTGACTCCATGAGACCGCTGGTGGAAGACTTTTGCTTACTATGTTATGTACTTACCTTGGATGTTAGACAGAGCTATGTTATAAGTATGTGGGAGTGTGTCATTGACCACTTGCCTTTTGTGTACGACTTTTGAGACTAGTTTTGTGGACTCGATGCGAGTAACCTTGGAAACCTTGACGGATTATATATATGAACAGGATGTTAAAGCTTACATTATCATGTAGCCATATTCGACGATGTAGAGTCAATGAGACCGGTAATTACTGAACCAGAGTTTCCACCTGCATGGCACACTTGCTATTGCAAGCGCTATGACAAGTAAACCACTGAAATTTCCATCTGCCTTGCGCACTTGACAGAGCAAGTGCTGCTACTGCAACTGCAACTACTACTTTTTAATCTTTTATTATATATATAAAAAAAATTATTTTCATATTTTTCATACGACCTTAAGGTTAGATACCTATGCAGCTTTGGGAAGACCGTTAGTCCAACCACTGCAACTGAAGAAATTATACAGCCACTGTGATTGTAAACCACACCAGTTTAATTGTTTGGGAATTTTCAGACATGGCTTATTAGCCAAACACCATCAGTGTATACCCGCATTTAATGCAAATCACTACTAGTGATGAATGTTTAGTCCTTATGGACAAGCATACCCTTTGTAGATGCACCACCGTCAGTGAGGATGGTTGGGAAGTGAAGAGCCAAGTTGCTCAGGCTATTATGCAATCTGCAATACATCCAATTTAACGGATGAGGGAATGAATATGAACTATGGATGAGATGTGATCATGATAAACAGGGAGAGAAGGAATATGTGTGCACTCAATGAGATCGAATTAGGAGCACCAAGTTTGCTAAATATAGCACAGATTTTACTTATACTAAGCTGAATAACGCCGGTTTATGACACGAATTACCACCGATGCCACAAGGGCAATAGCACTTACAACAAGATAACCGATAACATGAACCAGTAAAAAAAAGGGGATATCCATCAAAGGGAGATTGACAACAGAATACTTCACAATATCCGTGTGACAGACATTACCAGTTTACTAAACGAGACATGGGATGACCGCACTCTGATAGGAGCATGTGGGCCTCACAGACTTATTTATGAGTTAGTCGGGTAAGTAGTAATATATCAGTACGGTACCCCATGCAAGTAGACAAGTAGTGTTAGGAACACGAGAAGTAGTCAACTCCGTACTTAGGACAGTAATGCAGATTACCTCGAAGATGGACGAGAAGAGCCGCAGTAAAACCAACAGGCTAGAGAAATCAAGAACCTTCAACAGAGAACAGTAGACAGTATACAGTGAAGTCAAGGAAACCGTTCAAGGACAGGAAACCAAAGGAAAGAAACATGGAAACCCATTATGGATGAATAACATGTAGAATCCTCAAAAGGAGCAAGCAAACTCTTGCAATCCAGAGGAAATCTACCAGATGATATGGACAGAAACGCGTGACTACGCCATGATGAGAGACAAGCTAAATACTAGCAGATACCTTAAGCAAGGAACAATGGACTTGGAATGTACCACTCACATGATAGTTCGTTCATCTTGTCTGTTTGACTCATTAGATATTAGCTGTTGAGCGTTTACGCCTCTGCACTCTGTAGGACTGAGTGTTTTGGTATTGCACTTGTGCAGTTATTAATCTAGTGGGAATACAGGAAGATGTAATGAATATCAACACGAGTGTGTATAAAAGAACTACAACAGTGTGTTACTCCGGAACAAAACCACTTGGAGACACGGATGACAAGCTTTATCTCCGTGGACATGTAGGCTGGTACGTCTTAGTATTACAAAGACAAGTGCAAAGAGCACTAAGTACTAACCATAGCCAATGTCATATTACACCTCAAGTTGAATGTCAGTGAGAGAAGACACACACATGTACGCTAGTGATCCAAACCAGAGGATACACAACAAGGGAAAGAGGCAAACTGAGCCTATGTTCATGGGTCTGCACCTCAATACGGAGCGAGTGGGCCCATTAGAGCGAACTGGGGAGAAAGCACAAATAGTTTAGTGCCTCGCCCCTTTATGTATTGTGGAGCCCGGTAGGGCTAGAGTCATACCCGCCTCTCTGATATGAGGAAAATCCATGAGATGGAGAACTCTTTGAGAGCCAAGTATCCAGTGCTCCTTGTTGAGCGGCTGTTGTATACTTGTGGGGTACGGGGGCGTAACCCTTTTTAAGGGGGGTAGAGTCTTTTGGCTGTGCACGTGTGTGCACTAAGTTTTGTTGTGGTATGCGGGGCATACGAGGTTTGTTTATTTGTTTTGTATGCATGGCATACAGTGAATTGAATTGGTGGTGTGGGGGGCATACGAGGTTTTGTTGGTTATGTTTGGTACGCGGGGCGTACGTTGTTTGGTTTGTTTGTGTGTGATGTGCACTTGTATGTATGTATCTTATGAGGTACCTGTTTGAATGTTGTATTTACACCCATGTGTGTAGTACCTTTCTTATGATACTTGTGATACATGTATTTATATTGGTTTATAGAATGATTACATATGGTATCGCCTAGATACAAGATGAATCATTAGATATGGAATGTGGAACGATGGTATGTTATGGACACCTCGGGGAGGTTGCCAGGGTTTGTAGAATTGATAGGAAATAATGGTGCTGATGGATCACCTATATCCATATATGATTGAACTAACGCCACAGTGATGGCTATGTGCTGTATAAGCACAATAGATGTACCTAAATGATATATCACATAGATATACATTATGGGAACCATGGGTAGTTACATATTTATATACTTACCTATTTGATTAAGCGACTTCGGGACGAAGTCTTTTTAAGGGTGGTAGATTGAAATACCCCAAACTAATAAAACATGGATTAAACATCTAATCACATTGATTAAGGCCTAAACATGCCTTAAAAGTCAACTGAGAACAACAGTGGTCAACACAAAGCAAGATATTGCACCCTTTGACTGTCTAGGGTAAATAAATACCCAAATGAACTTCTTAGAACCTAAAACTTTTTCCTAAGCTTAGAAACACATAACTAACATATTATATAGTTGGACCACACTCCAACACAAAGAACAAGCATTTACTGCTTCAAGGTCAAGTAGGGGCAAAATGTGCTCTAAGAAAACCTTAAAGGTCTAATGACCTCTAATTGATATAGAATTGGATTCCTAAGTATTATAATGAAGTAATGAACATTATAAAACCATTCTCAAAGGAAACCAAGCTCTAAAACATGTTCTAACACAAATGTGCTTTAAAATTCCTTAAAGCACGTTTTTGAGAAAATTGACTTTCTGATGGGTTTTGAGTGTTGTTAGGCATTGGATTAGACCTTGATATATTAATGTACTATATGTACCACATTGGAAGGTCTAAATCCAAGATTTCAAAAAAATCGAAATATGGCATTCATTGTGAATAGTAACCCAAATAGTGCATTTTTAAGCAAATTGACTAAGTATGGTCAATGGTCAATTAATGACCACTCTAGCCCTTGTGAATTCGGCAGGCAAGGAGCATGGAAGACAGCTCATTTAACTTTGATGCAAAATATCTAGCCAATTTGGTGAATCATCATTTACTATTACATAAAATAACATAAACTTAACTTAAAAGCAAATTTAGTCTTCTTACCTCATTTGATTGCTCCCAGCCGACACCACACTCATTCATCCTCTCTTTGGCTTCTCTAAAACCGTGGGTAACACCCCATATTCAGAAAGACAACAATTGACATAGGTAATCTTATTAAGCCATTTTATGTTTATTCTCTTCACAATTCTTTCATCTTTCCATGGAGCTAAGCATCAACCATTTCCATCCATGGTTTTAGGTTGTTTTGGAGGTCAAAAGGAGGGTGAATCTCGGCTGTAACAAGGGAAGAAGGTGGAGAAATCTAATCTTGCTCTTAAGGTATAAAAATGTGCTTTAAGCACATATCTTTTGATTCCCTTCAAATTCGGTTGTGAAACTTTGTTCCTAGCCTTATTATCTTCTTCTTAACATACGTATTCAGTTGGTACATCAAGAGCTTCAAGGTATAGCCAAATCCAAGCCAAAAACACCATTTTGGCATTTCAAACAAGGTAAAAATTAGCCATCTTCTAATCTGAGTTATACCAGTTTAAAGCTTGGTTTTAGTAGCTCTTTTGATGCTCTTTAACTTCTGGAAATATAGGCCAAAATCAGCTTTGTTTACCTTGGTATTCTAAGGTAAATTCTACCTTGAAAATATACATTAAACACTTCTTATGGTTAGATCTTGCTTGGAGACTAATCATGCCTTAATTGCTGTTTGAAAACATGTAAACTAAGCTGTGGAAAAATTATTCCTAAGCAGCCGTGGCCAAACAAGGCCTATACTTGGCAAAAATAAGGTACAAATCACTTAAACATTCACTTGGTATATTAATATGTGTTTATACATATGTATATATATATATATGTGCCGTGAGTGAACAAGGTATTTAAGGTCTTATTTTGACCTTAGGTGATTAAGGAATGGTTTAGTAAATTTTATAACTAATTAATTAACATAATTGTCAATTTAAGACATTATGTGGAAATTGGTAAATATTGAAAAGATATGGTAAGGGCCAGAGTTTAAAGTACTTTTGGGCATTTATGTGTAATTTATTTTATAAGCTAATGTTTGTAATAAGGCCATGTACTTTAGGCCATTTTATTTATGCATTTATAAGGTTTTATTTAAGTTTAGGTGGTATATATGCATTACCGCATATTATAAGGGGTTAAAGTATAATTAAATTAAATTTGGGGGCTATATAATAATAAGCCGAAAATTAGAGGTTTAAATGAATTTATATAAAATTATAAGATTATATAAAGTTTTGGGGTTAAATGGTAATTTCTGGAAAGTATGGGTGTAAACCGTAATATATGGAGATTAATGGTCAAGGAAATATTAAGGTGGTCAACCTTGACCATATGGTAGGTTTTGACCAAATTAAATAAGTTAGATAACTTATTTAAGGTTTTATAGTAAGATAAGTATTGATTATAACTGTAAATGGAAAAGCATGAAACCAATCTAATAATAAGATGGTTAAAATGACTAAGTGACCATTAACGTCCAGGCCCGGCATCTCAGCGTCTATCGCTGATACTACACCATTATGCAGGTTGTTGATTATTGTCGAAGCCGAAGTGCGGGAACAGGGTAATTAGAGTTTATTTTGATTACCGCACAGGGAGATTATTTGTATAATGATGTCAAGCTGGTAAATGTATTATGGTACAGTTATGTATATTTGGGATTTGGGTAGACACTCACTTGTCGACGTTTATGGTTTATGGACTTAGTATGATGTATAGGAGTTATCTCGTTATCACAGCGGTTAGCAGTTTGTTTATGTTGGTTGTTGGATATAGTTTGGCTTCGTTACTTGCATGGGCGAGTAATGGCCGGTGACACCCGAGAGAGTATTGTTATTGTTATTAATTCTTCCGCTGTAAGACGTTTTATTTATTGCTACGAGAGAGATTATTACGTGATTGTGGAGAGGAGTGTTACACGAATTGACTTAATCCACAAAACTAATAATGGTGGAAGTATTAAGTAACCTCTAATTAGAGGATTGATGAGAGTTCAAACCTGAACCTTGAGAGAAGTAAAGAATGGTAAGGGACCACCAAACCCCTTAGAAAAATAGTTGAACCCCGATGAGAGGATCCGACTAACATAAACAATGTCCCGTACTTGAGAGTATTCGTTAAGTTGGGTGCAACCCTAAATCTTAGAATACTAGACATTGAGAATTCCCTATGCTAATAGATGTTATCGAGAGAGATACTTCTAGGCTAATCCTTGAGATTGTGAAATGACTCCGAGAGTGGAGTTTTAGGAATTTGAGTAGTCCGGTAGAGAACCGGACATTTGAGAATTTGAGGAGCTAATTATATAGCCCCTTTTGTATTTGTAAGCCTGGTGGTGGGTCTTGTGTATGACCCCTGCCCGGAGGCCGTGGAAAAGACCTAAAAGATGCCTTTGAGTATTGAGAATTGATTTGAGAACTTGAGTATTTGAGTATTGTTTTGAGTATGTGAGTATTAAGAATTGAGTTGTGACTTGAGAGACTTGGGAAATTGAGTTTGAGTGGAGAATTGAGTTGAGTATTGTAGAACTTGTTGAGATTGTGAGTAAGAGTACCCAAGAGAGTGGGTAAGACAATGAGCAAATGAGTAAGGCATAGAGAGGTAGAAACCCTCAAGCCTAAGTAAATAACATATTAAACTAACCTCTTGATGTGTGTGTGTTAGTGTTTGTGTTCTTTGTTGAACCTTGAATGTGTTAAAATACATATATAATGTATTGATGCCTTGCATGTTGATTGAATTAAAATGAATCGCATGCTCTCGACCAAATAGTCGGCGTACCCTCGTTAGTACGTGGGGTATGCAAATTTCGTATGCAGCAATTTTGCTGAGGCCCTAGGGGCATCGTTTTTATTTTCCAGGTATATGGATGTTGGTCACCGTTCGAGAGTAGGACTGGTTGTTATTAAGCATGGGTAGTTGTTTAAGGATTGTATTTGTTTATATTATGGAATTGTAAGACCGAAAGGTCATCGATAGACTTGGAATTGTAGATACTCGGTATAGAACAGAATTGAGATTGTATTTGTATATTATGGAATTGAAGTTTGTATTTGGGTTTAGAATTGATTAAGGAAATAGAACGTATCGCTTGTATAGTGTACTCGGTATAAGACCCATCAGACCGATATTGTATTTGTAATGTTTGTTTGGATTGGATTTGGCCTTGTTAGTCACGTGGGTGACTAACGGCATGTATCACCCACCGGTTGTAGTTTGAATTCCGCTGCATTGTTGTTGGTAATTGAGACGGGTTAGGAGATAATGGTGTGATTACCGGTAGGGGTGTTACAAAAAGTGGTATCAGAGCGAAGTAGCGCTCTGATGGTCTAAATACCGAGTTTAGGAAAATACCAAGTTAGGAATTAGAGACTTAAGGCTAAGGGTTGAGTGTTAGCGTGTGAGGTACGCTAGTTAGGAACTTCCAGTGCGATCTGGATACCTACATAACCAATCCCGCCCTCCGCAGCCCCCGTTATAAGTTGGGGAAAAGAACGCCAGAGAGATGGAAAGACCTCTCATACTCGGGAAAACCCGATCTGGCAGTTGTAGAATAAACTTTGTAAAGAGAAAGAACCTGTCATACGGTAGATTCCAAGAACTGGAAATCCTGAAGACGGTTCCCGTTTGAACAACAATAACCGTACTGAACGGCAGAAGACTGAAGATCCTAAACATAGGATAGTGAAATTTGCGGCACCATGGGGTGACATGCTTCGCAGTCACGAGAACCATGCATAGCCATCAAGAAGGGAAGCATAACTACGCAATGAAGCGAAAAGGCAGAATAACAAAACCCGAGACAAGGGAGTCTGCGGACAACCAACGTTTGACAATATCGTCAACAACATACAACCGACTAAGGAATTTGTCAAGGATGGATTAACTCCAAACCTACAGCGCCTAAAGGGCAGTAATACCCGAGTAACATAGTTCAGACAACTATGAGAGTAACCGTACACCCACAGGACTATGACGTAGCTCCTAAGGGTTGATGAAACCTCGGTAACCACAGTAAAAGTGTGGGAACGAGCTATGAAGCAGGGTACACGAAGTACCCCAAGGATCGGGAAGGCACCCGAATTGACGACAACCTTGTCAAGAACACTGAGAAGCTACTCAGGAGATTGATCACTAAGATCAAAGGATCGATGGAAGATCCATTAAAACCACCAAATATGGATGAAAACAATACCATAATCAGTATACGTTAACCTGAAAACCAAAGTACCCGCGCACTTGCCAAGGCAAGTGCAGCAACAACAAGGCAAATTGGAAAACCTTTGACAACCAACAAGTGCTTACTAAGTACCACCAAGAGATGGAAGCAATCATAGGATCGCCAATCCTAAGAACTTGAGGAACCAAACCTTGGGAAGGCCTAACGGCCCGACCATTATATTAACGAACATACCAGTCAGCAGGAAGCTAGACTTGGTCAAGACCTCAGACATGGCGACACCATGAAGATTTTCTTTCAAAACTCAAGATTTTTATTTCAAAACCCAAGCTTTTTCTTTCAAAACCCTAAACTTTTCTTTTGAAGCCCCAGATGTTTTTTTAAAACCAAACCAGAAGAATCTCGGTGAGTATCATAGAATGATACAAGAGGAGTTGGCAACAGAATACTTCACCTAGGTGTGTGACAAGCACTACGAGTGTACCCAAATACGGGATGTGGGACGACCGCACTCCGAAGGAGCTTGCGGGCCTGACAGACCATTTTTTAGTTAGTCGGGTAAGTGGTAACGTACCAATACGGTACCCCACGTATGTATACATGTAGTGTACGAAACACAGGAAGTAGTCAGCTCCGTTCTACGGACCATAAGGTAAATTCAAACCAAAACAGTTGGACACCTCGAATGATTGAAGAACCCAGATAAGCTTACAAGCTAAAGGAGTCAAGAACTCATTCTAGGAGGACGATTAAGATTAAAAAGTGCGAGAAGCACTAGTAATTGACTAACAGACATGGGATATGTCTCAAGGATTTTGCAGCAAAGGCAAGATAGCTGGAATGCATACCCAGCCAAAAAAATCAGTAAGGAGAACGCCTGGTGAGAACACACCGACGTGTAATAAGCTGGATAAATACCCAGAGTGATCATCTAAGGTACCGGAGGATACCGTTCACCGCCGAAGGAAATACCCAACCGGTTAAAAACCATAAGAAAAGTATTTGTTGTCTACCCTAAGAACGGGAGACGTATAACCCCATACGGGATAATTTGAAGTCCAGGACCGCAATGCGGAGTAACCGATCATACTCATAAGATAGCCAATGGTAATGGCGTAATTCGGTAACACCAGGTGCAATCCAAGAAAGGTGTCGAACTAAATGTTGTGATAAAACACAAGAAGCAAAATGAACACTCGTGGGAACACCGAAGGGATCCCACTTGACAGGGGATACACTAAATTTTGAAATGGTACTGATCAATACCAAATACTTAAAGGGGCATCCAACAGACAGAACGTGATTTAATGATCCCATCATGGAGCCCAGTAACACCTCCAAACCATTTGATGGTGTACGGATAAGCAATGCTTGTGAACAACCTAAATGAGCAGAGCTCTAGGCAACGTGGCTAGTATGCCACAAAACTATTACAATACATAATTCAACGGTTGTAAAACCCATTGTGAACCATATGGAGAGTTGTCGAGAACAGCACTAGCACAGGTTAATAACTGACCCGTGTGAATACCACTCGTTACTGTGAGACCGCAAGAACGGTAAACATATCCCAAGGAAGGGGATGTCATCAGTAAATATCTGATAATACATCTCTTCCAGAACTACCAAGGTAGTGAAGCTTGAACATACAATTATTGCCAAGCAATGAGAAGATGAGCTGATATAGCAATTATTGGAACCCGAGGAGTAATCGGTTGAGAGGAACATCGTATGTGTATAAACGGGAAGCACAAAGTATATAACACTCAAGGAGCTTAGAATAAAAGGGTGAACCATAGTATAAATGGTGGAAATGCATGAGCTGACTAGCAACAACGGATGCCATGTAAACCATACTGTGAAATCAGTAAGAACATGGTGCGCAGCAGGCGACCAACGTATGTGAATAAATTACACAATGATTTGGAGTTGATGAATAAAGATGGTAAGATAGACCGAGCAACAAGGAAACAATGTTCATTCCTATTGCAATCACATAAGAGATTTACTGCCAAGGGTTTACACCTCTACACTCTATAGGACTGAGTGTTTTGGTATTGCACTTGTGTAGTAATGATCTAGTGGGATAGCTAGGAATATGGAAGATGTCATTGTTGGTAAAAGTAGAAGGAAACTTACGAAGTCACAAGGACCGACGCATAGAAATGCAAGGTCATACAAGTAAAGAACACTCTTACAAATCAGGTAAGTGGGCATAATCCAAAGCCACTGACGACAGAGGAAGCACTACAACTAAGTAGTGGCTCAACCTCAACCGACAACATGTCGGGAGAACCAAGTGAATAATCACTCAAGTACACAATAGTATGTACATTGATTCCAGAGAGCTGGATAGAAAACCTGTAAGTCATTGAGTTCGCGGGCGGTAAAGGAATACCACGCTTGACTGATAAACCTTATTCCCCAGATAAAAAGGGATAAAAAGGGTGATGTATAACACATTAAGCATAACGAGAAGGGTAAATAAACCCTAGGTTACCAGGGTCGCGCAGCAAAAGCTAGTGGGCCCAAATTCTAAGGTTTAATACACCTAGTGAATAAATGGCTAATTATCAATGCTTGAAGCCTCTAAGGCGAAAACCAAACCCGGTTAGAGTTAAACAACTCCAATAAAATTCTTGATGCAGAGACTAACTGGTAATACGGTTAAGACCCTTGATCAAGGAACATTGTATAATAGACCGCATGGAAGTAAACACTCCATGACGGCTGAATGCCTTCGACCTATGTCCAATGTTGACACATGGTAGATTACGTGGGCGTAATCCCTTTTTAAGGGGGGTAGGGCGAAAACCGCGAAATGTATGTTTTACGTGATAGTGCGTAAACTACAATGTGCATAGCGCAAAAGAACTTGTTTTGATGATTGGTACTTATGTTATATAAACATATGTATACCATTCATAGTGTAATTATGGTTGATTGTGAGATTTGATGTGGAAATGAGTATTGATTGGGAGATTTGAAGTGGAAAGGAGTAGAGAAACTCTAGGGGAATGAGAACCCCGATTGGTAATAGTATGGGAAATGAGTATGTTTGAGGAATTGATGAGTATAAATTGGTATGAAACCGATGGTGAACCTAGTGGGAAGTGAGTCCCCTAGTGTGGAGGGGATTCTTTTCGGTATGATGGGGGGGGTCTATCTAAATGGTTATGACTGAGAAGCCTAGATCCTAGAAATACCATTATGTGGAGGTGAAAACCCGTTAATCTGGCAGCCCTCAAAACCTACTTTAATCGTCCGTCTTTCCCAAAAATCTAAAGGGGAGTGCCAATGAACACTACACCCGCTCTCAATGGGCCCCACGTGGACTGATGCCTCTATAAGGTGGAATTGACTAGAGTCGCCACCTAGTTTGACCTAAGGAACTAGAAAGGGATGAGAAGGGTTCTAAGAACCGTTAATTGACTTTGTGATTGGTGCCTATGGATAGGACTCATCTGATCACGTCAAAGATTCTATATGGGTTCGCACTGGGTTACACCCCTTAGAAGTGGCAACGACCACGACTTCGGATTGGTGCCCGAGGAAACCTCGGTCTCCAATTGCCAGGATTACCTTCTTTCAAAACCTTATTAAAGAGATTCATTTAAAAGCCAAGGATAGGATTAGGACGGGAAGAGAGAAAAAGAGTGGATGAGGCGAGCTTTTCTGTCAAGCTTGTGCCAAGGAGAGGAATTGCTGAATTTGGATGAGTATAGAATGAAGATTTTGGAAAAGTCTGAGGTTTGGTGAATAGACAAAACTTGGAGTTTGGGATGGCTTGAAGTTAGTGTGGAGCTGAAGAAGGTTTGAGTGTTTGAGAGATATGAGAGTCACCTTAAAGGGGAAAAGGGTTTTTGTTTGGAATAGGGTCGCACCCTAGATGGGCTGCCTACGTACTCAACTCCCTGTTGAGATCAGACCTTACGTAGTTCATGGTCTTTAGGATGGTTGAGTTCTTTTGAGGTAATCGAGGGTTAAAAGTGCATGAGGTTGTTTGGAGGTGAGATGGCTGGATGAAAAGGGGCATTTTGATTGATGTGGGGTCGCACCCTGTGTGGGTAGCCTATGTACTCAACTCCCTGTTGAGATCAGACCTTACGTAGTTCAAGTTTTTTGGAGGTTTGAGAGTTTTGGGGTTTTGACCTTTGGGTCTTTGAGGGGTCAAAGAGGTGTTGTGGTCATTTTGTGAGGTTTGACAAATCGTCGGGTTTATTTTGAAGTTTGAGGTGCAAAAAGTTTGTGAGACACTCGGGTCTGTGAGACATTTAAAATCTTGAGACGACGGAGTTTGTGAGACGCTCAGGTTTGTAGGACAATCAAGGCTTGAAAGGGTTATGAAGTTCGAAGGTGTTTGGGTTTGAGAGGCTGAGGGTTATAGGGGTGTTTGAGTTTGATGAGTCTGTTGAGATATTCGAATTTGTTGAGCTGCTGAGACATTCGATTCTGTTGAGACGTTCGAGTCTGTTGAGCTGCTGAACCTTCGAGTCTGTTAAGATGCTGAGACGTTCGAGTCTGTTGAGCTGTTGAGACCTTCGAGTCTGTTGAGTTGTTTGACCTCGAGTCTGTTGAGCTCTGTTTCGAGTCTGTTGAGGAGTTCGAGTCTGTTGAGCTGCTGAGACCTTCGAGTCTGTTGAACTGCTGAGACGTTCGAGTCTCTGAGCTGCTGAGACCTTCGAGTCTGTTGAGCTGTTGAGACGTTCGAGTCTGTTGACTGTGAGCTTCAAGTCTGAGACTGTGTGAGCGTTCGAGTGTTAGACGTTCGACCTGTGAGTGTTGAGACCTTCGAGTCTGTGCTGTGAGACGTTCGAGTCTGTTGAGCTGCTGAGACCTTCGAGTCTGTTAAGCTTCTGAGACGTTCGAGTCTGTTGAGCTGTTGAGACCTTCGATTCTGTTGAGCTGATGAGATGTTCGAGTCTGTTGAGCTGCTGAGACCTTCGAGTCTGTTGAGCTGCTGAGATGTTCGAGTCTGTTGAGCTGCTGAGACCTTCGAGTCTGTTGAGCTGCTGAGACGTTCGAGTCTGTTGAGCTGCTGAGACGTTCGAGTCTGTCGAGATGTTGAGACGTTCGAGTCTGTTGAGCTGCTGAGACGTTTAGAGATTCGAGATGCTTGAGTTCTCTAGAGTTTGGAGTTTCAAGGATTTTGAAGTTTTAAAAATTTGAGATTTTATGATGTTTGGAATTATTGGGATTGAAATGAGATTGAATTGGGAATGAAAAATTTTGAAATGAATTGGATTTACATTGAGATTGAATCGGAGTCGAATTAAGAATTGAATTGAAATCAGATTGAAATTGAATTAATTTTGGATTGAAATTGGATTGGATTGGAGATGGGATTGAATCGGTTTTTGGATTTGATTTTGAATTGAAGATAATTGAGGCTGAATTGAAATTATGTATCAAATTTGGACTGATGAGCCAGGTTTGGGCATTGGAAAAGTGGGCCGAATTGGGCTTTGAAATTTGGATCGAAGTAAACCTTAAAATGTGGGCCAGAATTGGCTTGGAAAGCGGGCCAGGTTTGGACCTCAAAACATAGACTAGGTTAAGCCTTGGAAAGCGGGCCGGGTTGGGCCTTAGAAAAACGGGCCAGGTGATAAGTGAGAAATACATAGACATTTAAGGGTTTAATTTACCCTATACTTACTCACTTTCAGGATAATATTTCTCGCTTATCGTATGTTTTTCCTAAGATTTATGTCTTGATATGGACTGTTATATTTTATGTATCAAATACAGGAAAAAGTTGTAATCAAATAGTTTATTTCACAAGCTTTCCAACGCAACAAACGGCGAGTAAAACGGACTTATAACGAAGAATCTGGAGCCGGTTGAAGATCGCGTGAAAATAGACTCATTGTGTCCGCGTGAGTCTGGGCGGACAGGAGGGCGGACACGGGAGAAGCGTCCGCATAGATCTGGGCGGACGCAGGGGCGGTTGTGTGATGTCCGCGTGAGTTTAGGCGGACACACATGCGGACGTGACTGAATTCAACGCGAACAGTTTTCTTCTTCCTTCTTCGTTGCGGCGCCTACAGACAACAAGATAAGGGGCTGCCGACAGTCCTGAAAATCCTCACGCGTTCTGCAACCCCAATCCATCTACCTCCCTTATCTTGTTAATCCACTAGCACGCATGCTCCAGCTCTTCTTCTGTTTTCTTCTTCTTCCTCTCCTCTATATAAACACTACCACCTTCATCAAAAAACCTGCGCACATTTGCCCGAAGTAACTCTCTATAATATTCACGTTCTCTCCCAAAATCACACTTCTTCCACAAAATTCCATACAGTGCGTACGAATGCAGAGAGCTCTTTCTTTTCTTTAACTGTACTTTGTTTAATGGTTGTCGTGCTTACGATGTCTGTTTGTATAATTATGTCTGAGTAAAAACCTTAGCTCCCGGGTTGAGAAGCAAGCTTATTTTACTAAACTGAGTTACGTAGACTTTCTAATAAAATCTGTTCAAGCAATATTTTGATTCTCCTCCTTAATGCGCTCTAATATTTAGGCCATTTATTAAAGTGATATTTGTAGTTTCTTGTCAAAATGCAGTGCTGAGACAAGATTCTAGACAAGAGAAGTCAAAGCAGGTTAACGACTAGAAGTGAGTTTTCACCTATAGGTTAACCAGTCTCCAATAGGAATTGTTAATAATGCGATTAATTTATTAATAACTTGAACAAGGAATTGCGCTTGTTATTTAAATAATCAGGGTTTATTAGACAGGAACGGTCAATAAACTAATTAAGATTCTTGAGTTTATTGTTAAAGTGGGAAGTCTACAGTAATATAATTGAGTAAAATAGGTGAGCAGAACAACCCGGGGTGCTTCCTAAAAAACAAAAGAGTTTCATAACTGTTATTATTAATCTGTTCTAATTAATTGTTCTTTTTACTGTTTTGTTTACACTAAGTTCTAAACCACAATTTCTCTCAAAAAATGATAAGTTTCTGTTCAGTAGTCTAATTAGAATTCTCGATTAAATTGCACTATCAGTTAAACCACAGCAAGGTCCCCAAGAGTTCGACACCCCACAATTCCACTATCCCGCAAAACGATTAGGTACACTGCCTAGGTTGAAGAAGTAGTCACATATTTTCCAACAAGTTTTTGGCGCCGTTGCCGGGGACCTCCGGCACGGTTAACTGACAGTTTTTAATTTTATTGAGTTTTCTATTTGACTATCTAACTATCGGACTTCGGACATCTAACTATGGACATCGGACTTTGGACATCTAATTACTAACTCTTTAATTTATTGTCATTTATTTTTCAGTCATTTAATTTCCATTGTCCTTCAAATTTCTGTCCTTAACTACTAACTTATAATTTATGTCCTTAACTACTAACTTCAAATTTCTGTCATTTAAAGTTTCTGTCATTTAATTTCCAGTATACTAACTACTAACTTCAAATTTCCAGTATACTAACTACTAACTTCAAATTTCCAGTATACTAACTCCTAATATTAACACTTTAGATATTTCTATATATGCGTCGTACTCGATCTGCAGGTAGTCCTCAAAACGATTTTGAACCTGAGATTGAAAGACTTCTCCACAGAGAAAGAACAACAACGTGTAGAGATGGCAACTCGACAAACTCTCTGCCAATACCAGCAACCGTCAGTTGAAGGGAGGCCTTCTGCTATTGTCCTTCCTCAGGTCACTCAGGCTGAACTAGATGCCTGGCAATTCAAAACCAGTTTCATTACCACACTCTACCACCAGGGCCAATACAGCTGGCTAGATTCAGATGATGCTCCACACCATATATCTGCATTTCTTGATTTTTTAACACTTTTAACAAAACAGGAAGTCTGAACGAACGCATCCGTCTGCAATTGTTCCCCTATTCATTGAAAGATGACGCCTCCAGGTGGCTAAGAAGTTTACAACCCAGCAGCATCCACAGTTGGGCTGAGTTAGCAAACAAATTTCTGGTGAAATACTATCCCCCCGTCCAAAACAAGAGAGAAAATTGCTGAGATCACAAACTTCTGTCAAGAACCAGGTGAATCTCTCTATGATTCGTGGATAGATTCAAAGAATTACAGATTTATGTCCACATCACGGTATGAGTAGCCAGGAGCTTGTTTTATCATTCTTTAGAGGCTTGAATGATTCTAACAAATTGTTGCTAAGTTCCTCATCTGGAGGAAATTTTATGAAAATGACCGGAGAAGAAGCAGTTGATCTACTGGACCAGATGACCGCCAGCACCAGACAATGGTGTAAAAATAAGGGGAGAGGTGAAGTAAAGAAAGAAACCGGTATCTACAGTATTCCCCCGCAGGATCATGTGTCTGCTCAACTAGCTGCACTCACAAAAGTTGTGGAGAAACTAACTCTTAGTCAACCACAACAAAAAGCTGTGAAAACGGTAGCCACTTCCCCATATCTGACTCCCTGTTGTGAAAACTGTGAAGGAGCTCATGAAACCACAGACTGTGACGGTTCAGGTTGCACCAGGACCCTTGAGGAGGTAAGTCTGATTAACAACAGACCACCAAATCCTTATCCGAACTCCTACAACCAAAACAATTGGAGGAGCAATCAACAACCTTGGAGGAGTTATGACCCACAGTCGAGCAACCAAGGTTTTAACCAAAACCGACAACCGCAGTACAACCGACAACAGGAACAGCCAACCAACTCGCAAGGAGACATGGGCGAATTAAAAGGTATGATGAATCAGCTTCTGAAACAAGGTCAGGCGATAATTCAAATTTTTCTGAGATAGAAGCCAAAGTTGCTGATCAGGCTACCATAACCACGAATTTAGAAAGACAGATAGGTCAGATTTCCCAACAGTTGGCTCAAAGACCAGCAAGGTCACTCCCGAGCCAGACGGATCCAAATCCCAGGGAACATGCAAAATCAATAACCCTAAGGAGCGGGAAAGAGTTGGTATCCGATACCCCTGAAACTGAGGAGAAATCTGATGAACAAAAATCTGACAAACAAGACGTAACAATTTCCAAGGAGAAGAAGTCTCCTGCATCCCTTACTATTAAACCATCACAGGTTTCATATGATATTCCAATCCCATTTCCTGACAGATTAAAGAAAAAGAATTTGGACGACCAATTTGGAAAATTTCTTAACATTTTTAAGAAATTAACTATTAATATTCCTTTTTCTGATGCCTTAACACAAATGCCTATTTATGCAAAATTTATGAAAGATATCTTGTCTAACAGGCGATCTCTACAGGAAAATGACACGGTGAAACTAACCGAAAGAGTTTCTGCAGTACTCTTAAAGAAGCTACCACCAAAGTTGGGAGATCCAGGTCTCCCATCATTCCTTGCGCAATTGAAGACATAAATTGTGGTAACGGGTTATGCGATTTAGGCGCAAGTATTAACTTAATGCCTTTATCTATATTCAAGAAATTGGGCATAGGTCAATGCTCTCCTACTCCTGTTCAGCTCCAACTAGCTGATCGTTCCATAATTCACCCCGAAGGAAAAATTGAAGATTTAGTGGTTTCTGTTGGCAAGTTTATTTTCCCACTGATTTCATTGTTATAGACATTGAGGAAGATTAAGATGTCCCACTAATCTTAGGTAGACCTTTTATGAGAACTGCGAGAACTTTAATTGATGTTGAAGGAGGAAAAATAATTTTAAGACTTCATGATGAGCAGGTAGTTTTTGACATGACCCGGAAATGAAGCATCCTTCTGATACACAAATTTGTTTTTCTATTGACACTATTGACTCTTTAGTACAGGAGACGTTCTTCAGCAGAGATGAAGAAACAATTTTGGAAAGATGTCTTATGGCATCTTGTGAAGCTGAAACGAAAATCCCGATATTGCTCTCATGGCTGAAGAGTTAAACAAACATAAGCCATATTTCCAGTCCTACCGACAAAGATTCGAGCCAGTAGAAAGAAACGCAGACAGACCAAAGCCATCCATCGAAAAAGCACCTACAGTCGAAATGAAACCTCTTCCTCCTCATTTAAAATACGCCTTTCTAAAAAAGCCATCTGATCTACCAGTTATTATTTCTTCTAAATTGACAGATGTGCAGGAGGAGGAACTTTTAGGGGTGCTACGCTGTCATAAAACCGCTATCGGTTGGTCAATAGCGGATATCAAAGGAATAAGCCCATCTCTGTGCTCTCATCGAATTTACATGGAAGATGATTTCAGGGCTTTAGCACAACCACAGAGGCGTCTCAACCCCGTTCTTAAAGAGGTGGTCAAGAAAGAGGTAATAAAACTACTTGACGCTGGCATTATCTATCCAATTTCAGACAGCAAATGGGTAAGCCCAGTGCAGGTGGTACCCAAGAAGGCGGAATAACTGTGTTCCCAACGAGAAGGTGAGTTGATTCCTCAACCACCACTACCGGTTGGAGAGTCTGTATAGACTACAGGAAATTGAATACTGCCACACGTAAGGATCACTTTCCCTTACCTTTTATTGACCAAATGCTGGAAAGGTTAGCAGGTCAGGACTATTATTGTTTTCTAGATGGCTATTCAGGATACTTTCAGATCCCAATTGCTCCAGAAGATCAGGATAAAACTACTTTTACCTGTCCTTATGGAACATACGCCTATAAAAGAATGTCGTTTGGATTATGTAATGCACCAGCTACTTTTCAACGGTGCATGATGGCTATTTTCTCTGATTACATTGAAAAATGTATAGAAGTTTTATGATGACTCTCTGTCTTTGGTTCGACATTTGACACTTGCCTGGAGAATCTTGATCTTATTTTGGCCAGGTGTGAAGACACAAATCTAGTCCTGAACTGGGAAAAATGTCACTTCATGGTTCGTGAAGGGATCGTGCTAGGACATAACGTGTCTTCCAAAGGTATTGAGGTGGACCGCGCTAAAATTGAGGTAATAGAAAAACTTCCCCCTCCTACTACTGTCAGAGGTATCCGAAGTTTTCTTGGACATGCAGGTTTTTACAGACGATTCATTAAAAACTTTTCCAAGATTTCTAAGCCTCTCTGCACTTTACTGACAAAAGATGCTAAATTTCATTTTTCTGATGAATGTTTAGCAGCTTTTAATTTGTTGAAGGAAAAACTTGTCTCTGCTCCTATTGTTGTATCACCCGACTGGTCACAACCCTTTGAAATTATGTGTGACGCCAGTGATTATGCGGTGGGTGCTGTTTTGTGCCAGAAATTGGATAAGGTTCTGAGAGTAATTTATTATGCAAGCCGCACTTTAAATGATGCTTAGAAAAATTATGCCACCACCGAAAAAGAATTACTGGCAGTCGTTTTCGCTTTGGATAAATTCCGTTCATATTTATTGGGTAGTAAGGTCATTATTCATACTGATCATTCTGCCCTCAAGTATTTATTTGCCAAAGCAGATGCAAAACCAAGGTTGATAAGATGGATACTTCTCCTACAAGAATTCGACATCGAGATAAGGGATAAGAGAGGTATCCAGAATGTCGTGGTTGACCACTTATCAAGAATGGAGGGACCAGAGGACGAGAGACCCATCAATGAATTTTTCCCGGACGAGGCAGTTTTCACAATTCAAACGGCAAGAGACCCTTGGTTTGCCGATATTGCAAATTATCTGGCTACAAAGATCATCCCAGTTGATATGACTTATCAGCAGAGAAAAAGGTTTTTTCTATTGTAAACATTATTTATGGGATGACCCATTTCTTTTCAAAATCTGTGCAGATGGTATTATCAAAGATGTGTCCCAGAAACAGAGATCAGAAATATTCTTCTCCATTGCCATTCTAGAGAAACCGGCGGACATCACGGTGCAACCCGTACAGCTGCAAAGGTACTTGAATCCGGTTTCTATTGGAACACCCTTCACAAGGACTGTCATGCCTTTGTATCTACTTGTGATCGGTGTCAAAGGCAAGGTAATATTTCTCGCCGTAATGAACTACCCTTGAACAATATGCTGGAAGTCGAATTATTTGATGTTTGGGGATTGATTTTATGGGACCCTTCCCAAATTCTTTTGGAAATTTATACATCTTAGTAGCAGTCGATTATGTCTCTAAATGGGCGGAAGCCCTTGCTTGCTCTACTAATGATGGTAAAGTTGTGATGAAGTTCATAAAAAGAACATTTTCAGTCGATTCGGTGTTCCTAGAGCAATAATCAGCGATGGTGGATCTCACTTCTGCAATCGCCAGTTTGATGCTCTCCTAAAAAATATGGAGTCTGACATAAGGTTGCTCTACCTTACCATCCTCAACAAATGGTCAGGCAGAGATAACGAATAGAGAGCTAAAATGGATTCTACAGAAGACGGTGAGCTCTTCTCGAAAGGATTGGTCCATTAAATTGGATGATGCACTCTGGGCATACCGTACCGCCTTCAAAACACCTATCGGCGTGTCTCCCTACAAACTAGTTTTGGGGAAGGCATGTCACCTGCCTGTGGAATTAGAGCATAAATCTTATTGGGCTCTAAAGTGTTGAACTTCGATCTACAACAAGCCGGTGAAAAAAGAAAGTTCCAGTTGACAGAACTGGAAGAACTAAGGTACAACTCATATGAAAATGCAGTGATTTATAAGGAGAAGACCAAGCGTTGGCACGATAAGATGATTGCCAAGCGAGACTTCAAAGTGGGAGATTATGTCCTCCTTTATAATTCCCGACTAAAGTTCTTCCCAGGTAAGTTAAAATCCTTCTGGTCTGGACCATTTAAAATAATATCTACCCTCCCCTTATGGAGCGGTGGAATTGGACAATAAGAAGGGTGGATCATTTAAAGTCAATGGAGCTCGTATCAAGTTATATATGGGAACAACGTTGGATAACGAAGAAGCTTCTGCGCTTCTTTTCAAAGAACCAGTTACAACTTGAATCACTGAGGTACGGTCTAGCCAAAGACCTTAAAGATGGGCAGCTTGGTAGGAGGCACCCTACTATCTATCTTTTTAATCTGTATTATGTTTATATTCTGTATTTTATTTATGCAAAAAAAGAGTGAAATAAAAAGAAAGAAGAAAGAACGAGGAGAATTAACCTGAGTTCTTCTGGCTGTTTAGAATATTTATTCCAGGTACATATTACGTCATTCTACAGCTGAACTCAAGTGTGGGGGAGCTACTCTACATATTATCCATGAAATCAGGGGAGTACACTATCCATACCTTGCTCTTTAAATTTAAATATCTCTTATTACCATGCTTTTTGATCATTACCCAGGTAGTTTGCATGCCCTGTTATTTTAATTCTTTCTATGCAATGAGGGCATTGCTTTGGTTCAAGTGTGGGGGAGAGATAATAATCAAAAGCTTGCTCTTAAGTTTTTCTTTTTCGACACTGTGTTTAAATTTGTTAAGTGATTAATAATCAAAGAAGGAGCCATAGAGGGAGTAATGCTGGTATTAACAGGTTTAAAGGGTAAACAAAAAAACACTCTGCTCCTTATCAAAAAATTCTGAGGAAATTATCATTTGAATTTTGTTTTGACTTTGAGCCTGGATTTGAATTAGAATGAAACGGTGGAAAAAGAACAAGGCAAGGTACTCCTCTGATCCAAACAGGCATATTCTGATCCTAAACAGGCCTCGTTCACACTCGGTTATTAAGTTCTTAGGGGTGCTTCATCACCCGGCTACCTAAGGTACTCGGTATCTGGGATAGTAGACCCAAAACTGCTACAAGGGTGGAGAGAAAAGTCTGAGGTGAAAGAAAAATGAACTTCAAAAATGAAGTATCTGTGCATTTGGTCCAAAAATGAAAATGAAAAAAAAAATCATCATTATGGATCATGAGTATGTGGCATTGAAAGGTATAATGGAATAAGATTTTACTTCATGCCCCTTGTCGTTCAAGGAATTGTGAAAGAAAATGGTGGATTGGCTCAGGGTTAAAAGCAGAATTCTCATGGTATTACTTCTCTTTCTTTTGTAGGACTACAGAGTTATTCTCAGAAATAGAGAAATATATCTAATAAAATTATTGTTATTAGTACCCTTTTAAAATCTGAAAAGATTGGCAATTACCTCTTCTGTGCTCTCCTTACTTGATTATTGTCTGTTTAACTTGTTTAATATTGTGTCAGAAAGATTTGCTTAAGGACAAGCAAAAGATAAGTGTGGGGGAGTTCGATAAGTGAGAAATACATAGACATTTAAGGGTTTAATTTACCCTATACTTACTCACTTTCAGGATAATATTTCTCACTTATCATATGTTTTTCCTAAGATTTATGTCTTGATATGGACTGATATATTTTATGTATCAAATACAGGAAAAGTGTTGGAATCAAATAGTTTATTTCACAAGCTTTCCAACGCAACAAACGGCGAGTGAACGGACTTATAACGAAGAATCTGGAGCCGGTTGAAGATCGCGTGAAAATAGACTCATTGTGTCCGCGTGAGTCTGGCGGACAGGAGGGCGGACACGGAGAAGCGTCCGCGTAGATCTGGGCGGACAGGAGGGCGGACACGGGAGTTGTGTCCGCGTGAGTCTGGCGGACAGGAGGGCGGACAAGGAGAAGCGCCGCGTAGATCTAGGACAGAGCGGACACGACAGAGTTACCGCGTCAGCTTAGGCGGACGCAGGGGCGGTCGTGTGTGATGTTCGCGTGAGTTTAGGCGGACACACATGCGGACGTGACTGAATTCAACGCGAACAGTTTTCTTCTCCTTCTTCGTTGCGGCGCCTACAGACAACAAGATAAGGGCTGCCGACAGTCCTGAAAATCCTCACGCGTTCTGCAACCCCAATCCATCTACCTCCCTTATCTTGTTAATCCACTAGCACGCATGCTCGCTCTTCTTCTGTTTTCTTCTTCTTCCTCTCCTCTATATAAACACTACCACTTCATCAAAAAAACCTGCGCACATTTGCCCGAAGTAACTCTCTGTAATATTCACGTTCTCTCCCAAAATCACAATTCTTCCACAAAATTCCATACAGTGCGTACGAATGCAGAGAGCTCTTTCTTTTCTTTAACTGTACTTTGTTTTAATGGTTGTCGTGCTTACGACGTCTGTTTGTATAATTATGTCTGAGTAAAAACCTTAGCTCCCGGGTTGAGAAGCAAGCTTATTTTACTAAACTGAGTTACGTAGACTTTCTAATAAATCTGTTCAAGCAATATTTTGATTCTCCTCCTTAATGCGCTCTAATATTTAGGCCATTTATTAAAGTGATATTTGTAGTTTCTTGTCAAAATGCAGTGCTGAGACAAGATTCTAGACAAGAGAAGTCAAAGCAGGTTAACGACTAGAAGTGAGTTTTCACCTATAGTTAACCAGTCTCCAATAGGAATTGTTAATAATGCGATTAATTTATTAATAACTTGAACAAGGAATTGCGCTTGTTATTTAATTAATCAGGGTTTATTAGATAGGGAACGGTCAATAAACTAATTAAGATTCTTGAGTTTATTGTTAAAGTGGGAAGTCTACAGTAATATAATTGAGTAAAATAGGTGAGCAGAACAACCCGGGGTGCTTCCTAAAAACAAAAGAGTTTCATAACTGCTGTTATTAATCTGTTCTAATTAATTGTTCTTTTTACTGTTTTGTTTACACTAAGTTCTAAACCACAATTTCTCTCAAAAAATGATAAGTTTCTGTTCAGTAGTCTAATTAGAATTCTCGATTAAATTGCACTATCAGTTAAACCACAGCAAGGTCCCCAAGAGTTCGACACCCCACAATTCCACTATCCCGCAAAACGATTAGGTACACTGCCTAGGTTGAATAAGTAGTCACATTTTTTTCCAACACCAGGTTTGGACCTAGAAATGTGGGCCAAGTTTGGAAGTAGGCCAGATTAATTTGATTATTGGGCCTTAAACTGAAATGATTGTTGGGCAAATTGGATGATTTGTAGTTGGGATTGACATAGAATTGGAATGAATTTTGAATTGTGTATGAAGAGTGTTTGATGAGTGAGTGTGAGAAGGATTGCTTTTGAAATGTGTTTGTTGTTGGAGCATGAGAAAGATGGATTTGAAGGGTGTCGATGAGAGAGTATGAAAAAGATTGATTTTGAAGAGTGTATGATGAGTGAGTATGAGAGGGATTGATTTTTGGAGTGTGTTTGATGAGAGAGTATGAGAGAGATTGATTTTGCAGTGTGTTTGATGAGTGAGTATGAGAGAGATTGATTTTTGCAGTGTTTGATGAAAGAGTGTGAAAGAGATTGATTTTGCAGTGTGTTTGATGAGAGAGTGTGAAAGAGATTGATTTTGCAGTGTTGATGAGTGAGTATGAGAGAGCTTGATTTTGCAGTGTGTTTGATGAGAGAGTGTGAAAGAGATTGATTTTGTAGTGTGTTTGATGAGTGAGTGTGAGAAGGATTGCTTTTGAAATGTGTTTGTTGTTGGAGCATGAGAAAGATTGGATTTGAAGGGTGTTCGATGAGATAGTATGAAAGAGATTGATTTGAAATTGAATTTTTGGGCTGAATTTGGAATTGAATTTTGGGCTTTGAATTGGATTTTATTGGTGAAATGAATCATTGATTTCGAGTTTTATTCTGACAATTAGAGATTGTTTGGAAATTTTATAGGGAAATCATGAGATACCCCTGTTTTCTTTCATAATTCACAATATACCCCTGTGGTTTTAGTAATTCAACTTTAAACATGCTTAAATGTTGTCCAAAATGATGAAACTTTACATGGACGATGCAAAAGTGTTATATTTTGGTCCAATATCAAATTTGAAGTTTTTAAGCTCACATGTGACCTGTGGGACCCAATGAACAGTCACATATTCATTGGGTCCCACAGGTCACATGTGAGCATAAAAAACTTTAAATTTGATATTGGACCAAAATATAACACTTTAGCATCGTCCATGTAAAGTTTCATCAATTTTGGACAACATTTAAGCATTTTAAAGTTGAATTACGAAAATCACAGGAGTGTATTATGAATTACGAAAGAAAACAGGGTATATCATGAATTTCCCAATTTTATAAGGAAGGGCATTCCCGCTGACCAGACTCTACGACCCGTTTGAGTGAAGAACATCCCTAAGCCTTGAAGCTTCTCTAAACTGGACTCGATGTGTCCAGAAATAAGTGGGCAAACCTAAAGGTTATTCTATGGCCACCTGCTCCAACCCGTTTGGCTGGTTATGGACCGAGCCTGAACAAAATTAGATTTGGGCCAAGAGTTACATGGGCCCAAACAGATCAGTTCATACACTTACAAAATCATAGACAATGACGATGAACAAATGATATGTAGAGATGAATTTCCAGGCTATATAAGCAAATATACATGCGGACATGGATTTTCAAAGCTATCCAAATAAAACAAATATATGTAAGAAAAGAATTCAGAATCTGTCTAAGCATTATATACATGTGGACATGGATTTTAAAAGCTTAAGTTATGTACGTATGAAATGAATTTCAGAAGTAGTACGAGAAATGTATATACAAGAAAGAATCATCAAAGCTATCTAGGTAGCGAATCAGAATTATTCAAATCTAAAACTCTCAAAAACTAACAAGATGAGTCCTACGGTATGGGTTGCTAACCAATTGTTAGTCTTATCCTATTTACTATCTTTCAATAGTCAATTAAAGTTTACAAGCAAGAGAATAATGTAGGTTATGGGATGAAGTCGCAAGAATGAATAAATCATAAGACCACAATCCGAAAATAAGAACAACAAATGAATTACATATTGATACAAATACAAATGAAAATTTTAAGCATAAGCTGCTATGGGGGGTCGCATCGACGCCGCCTCACTTGAGCTGATAAGATCAGCAAGAAGTGCACCAACTGTTACGCGTGTTTGAAGTGAAGACCCCGTAGTCCAAGCCCAAAGTCTCTTTCCTTAGTCTTAGATCAATTTCCCGTTCCACGAGCATTATGCATGTCAAAGAACACAACCAAGAGAGGCAATGTGCATTAGTCAAAGAACAGAAGAAGGTTGGGATGTGTGCAATGGGATCATACGGCCCCTCTCAATGGGAGGAAAGGGGGCAATCTAATCATCTCCCACACCCTAACCGAGAACATAGGAAAGAGTTTCAAGCTGCCAACACAATGCTAAATTGTAAGATAAATCAGGCACTGGGGCTGCTACTCAGATTAATTCAACATCTTAGATTATGACTCAAACCAAAGTGTAGTATCAAAAGATGGTTGTGAGTCATGTGGGATCATGTGTGGAGGGTTTTTAATCATTTCCCTCTAGAATGATAGAATAATAAGGACCATCCAGCCAATGAGTGATTTATCTGACAATTATAGCATAGGGCAACTATCTCTCAGATCTATGTTTTTTATCTAAGCACGAGGGACAAGTTATGCTAGTTCAAACAAATTTCCAACCCATATCAATGCGCAAGGAACAAGTTTAAATTTGAAGAAATTTTGATTTCCAACCCAAGTTCAAGGCGTAAAGAAGAAATTAGCAAAGTTTTCTCGCAATAAGAAGGCAAACCGATGTGTTTTCAAACCCATGGGGCAATACAAAACCCGAAGTATATCCCCATGGTCAAATTGCTGGGCCCAAAGTCAATTCCAAGCAGAGCAAGTCCAGCCCAAGTTCCATCGATTTTGTACATACCTCGATCATGGCATAAAGTAAAGTAGTGAGCAGGTTAAATATGATAGCCGACAGTAATAAACAAACGCCTTGAATCAGATTCAACTCCAAACCAACATCGATAAGCACAGGAGCAAATGTATAGCCAGAAGCATGTAATTCCCAAACTAACATCAGTGCACAAAAGGGCAAGTTTTTATGCTAGTTTTGTACTTACTAATTTCCAAACCCATATCAATGCGCAAGGACAAGTTTCTTGATTAGAAAAGAGCTGAAAAGTAGGAATTTCCAAGCCCATATCAGCAAACCGTGAGAAGCTAATGGTGAAGTAACAAGCCCAAAGTGCATTAACATATCCCAAGGATAGCGAGCGCAGCCATGTCCAATTGGACAATGTACCACGCTCGAAATGAGGTCAAAATTGTTCGAACAAATCAAACGATGTACATAGTGTGAGGGGTATAATCAAATATCAAACTGGGGCTATAATCAGAGAACATATTGAATTATAAAAGCTTAACAAAGTAACCAACAAGGGTCTCAAAATCCTAAGACCGGAAAGGGGAGAGCCCAAAATGCGTCATCTCAGTTCGTCGAAAAGCAGCAGCAATTAAACTCAACCCTAACACAAAATAGGTTGACATGTACGCAGGTAACACCGAATAAATCCCCAATCACCAATCACAAATACACAAGTTGCGTAACAATAGATTAAACAGAGACGTCAAGTGGAATTATCAAACTCGAAAGAGCAGTAGTCATCTGAAGATTCACAGGCACAGTCTATCATCGAGACCAAAGATATGCTCTGAGCCATTGAGCATCGATTCAAACCAAGTTCACCGTGGGGTACATCAGTTAAGCCCAAATTCGGTAAGTAGCTAAACAAAGCAGACCAATTGGTCTTTATCAGCAAGAATTATGATCAAACCAAATTTTCCAAGATTCTAAATGGGACACATAAAAATAAAAGGCAGCAATGAATACCCTGTGCCATCAAAACCTCATACGAACACAGACCCAGCCAGATTATCACGATAGCAAGAAAAATCGAACCCCAGTTGCGCTAAAGAAAAAGTGATTCCGTCAGAGCATAAATCGGCCAGCACAAATCAACTTGGCACTAAAACTCACCGATGATCGAATAGAAAGAGCAATAGCAAAAGCGCTGCCCTCATTACCGATTTTGTAGACAAGGGCTACAGAGAGGAGAATCTCTTGAACAACATATTCGCTCGTCACATAGCAGGCAGGGAGCAGACGAGAGGATTTAACCTCTCAAAAGTCCGGCTACGGCGTGGGAATTGGACGAAGTCGGAGAAACCAGTTTCTGACGAGGAAGACGAAGAATGTAAGAGAGTTTCTAGGCGTGGGTTACGATTTTGTGCAAGGAGGATGGTAGTCTATGGAGAAAATGCTTTCAGGTGGAGGAGAGCTCATTGAAGATTTCGTTCTTCTGGGTTTTTAAATTCTCAGCATCGGGATCTCCATAACAAGATAAAGAGGATGGAATATGAACAAGTTTAACGGTGCCCGTCGGTGGGGATGGAGGACGATGGCATTGGCAATTTTTTGATATTGAGCTAGCTCCAGAATGAATAACTCTAGAACAGAGTGAGGGTCTGGGGTCTTTGCTAGCTTTGTTTCAGAGGAAGAAGAATAGAGCTTGAGAGGTTGGAGTCGGCTACCGTGGAAAACGGGAATGACTGACTTTGGTAAATTGAGGATTTCGCCTGTTTTATAATAGAGTATTAGGGTTTAGAAGATGGGTGGGGTTTTTAAAGTGGGCTTCGGTTTTGGGCGGTAAGCTTGGGTTTGGGCTGCTGGTTTGACTGAAGACTGGGCTAAGACCAAGCTTGGTCCGCCGAAAAATGAGAAAGAAAAAAAGATCATTACAATAGAACTTTATACAAAAATTGAGAGAAATAAAACAAAAGCTATTACTCGACATGAGTAAAATCAAGAGAACGCTAATGTTAAAATAAAGTATATGCAGAGTAAGACTAAAAGTTTAGTCAATAAAAATGAAATGTTTTCTTTACAAAATAACAACATAACATGACTAAGGAAATTAAACTGAACTAAATAAACGGATAAATAAATAAAAGGGTGAGTCTAAAATAATTATTGTTTGAAAATTCATTTTTTGAAAATTGGGTTTTTCTAAAATGCTTGAAAATTGGTTTAAGATTTTGTTGTAAAACGATGGCTTTACTTTGGCACGCGCATTAATACGTTTGGAAAAGAAAGGCAACGACCCCTCTTATTGTATTTATTATTTTGGATTTTGCTTTATGGGGTGAGAATTTTTGGTGTCTACACCTAGGTAACTTGATTTGATTGTATTTGGAATAATTTGAGGATAGAGTTTGACTTTACTTGTGAACTATTGGAGGATAGAAAAATTAATTGGAGAACTAACTTTCAAAATTCTTGGGTATAGTAGTTGAAGATAAGTTGAGTAACAATTGATGAGATGAGTAGTAAGTGAGTAAATGGATTCTAGAAATTGGTAAATGTATTGATGGGTGATTATGACTAGAAAGATTAAGAAGATAGAAAATGAAATTAATGTTTGACTATTGGATTGGGTGAATTGAGGTGGGAGGTGGAACTTGATTTGCTAGCGATCAAGGGAAACCGAACACAAATTGGGGTGGATAGATAGTTCAACACCAATGCTGATCACATTGGGGTTGAATGACTCTTGAAGCTCCCTATAAAGGCCACAAGTAATCACACTAGTACTAGGTGAAACTAACACAAATTGGAACTTGGAGTTGCATGGAAGTTTTCAAAATGTATTTCCAAACTGATTTTGGCACAATGATTTTTATTCAAACTTGAGAATGAGGATCGTTTTTGAAACCGCTCCCACGGGCGCTAGTTGGACCTTCTCAAGGCTAGGCACCAGTATCGGGTCGAACCTAGGAAGTAAGGCTAGTTGTGAGCCGGTGGAGTGATGATTAGTTTTGAAACCATCAACGGACGAGCACGGTACTAAGTGACTGGTAGGACGTTTGTAGTGTGTGTTTGTATTTGTCCAAGGGCCGTCGGATATGAGTAGTCCAGTCAGGGAAGAGTACCCACTTTGGAGCCTGAGGATTCTCTAGAGGTGCAAATGAATTTGATCAGAACCAAAGGACCGTAGAGCCAGAAAGCGTAAGTGCTCAATGTCATGATGGCCGTGAACCAGAAAGCGTGAGTGCTCAAACGAGACCGGTACCTAAGGGATCACTCGATATGGGGGAGGACTTAGTGCCTAATTATCTACGGATGGACCCCTATTGAGAGATGGACAATGATATTATGGTTGCTATGCATGCTTGACAGTTGTTTGGATGTGTGGTATGCATTGAGTTAGGCTTTTGGAGTCTTACAAGTTATAGAGAGTTTATAACCTTTGTATTGAGTACTTGGGTGACTAACAATATTAGATTCACCAACTTTGAGGGCAAAGTTCTTTAAGGGGGGTAGGTTGAAATACCCCGAACTTAATTAGGGTGATTAAATTACTCTAATACGATATTTGAGTGCCTATTAGTGCCTAATGAACCTTGGTAAAGAAAATAAATCCAAAAGAAAAGAGAAAATGCTTAGAAAGCGGAAAAACGCTAAATTGGGCGTTAAGTGACCGTAGGAGGATATGACCTCGACAATGGTCTTAGGTGGATTTAAAAGGCTTAATAATGCCCAAATAACATATGGGAACAATTCCCGAAGAAAACGAATCCAAATAATGTGATAAAACACTAATAAAGCTTTAGCGCACGTTTTTCGAGAAAACCCAAAAACTTGACTTTGAGTGGTCAAACGAACCCGTAAAAATTATAGTTCATTAAATAAATATAAATAAACATTAATGGGAGCTTAATAACCATTAAAATTAAAGAACGAGAAAATTCCGGAAAACGGGCCCGGTTAGTGAATAGTGCTAAAACCGGGTAAATTAACGAGCGTTTTCTGTAAAAGACGAAAAACGCTCCAGCTTGTATATATAATAGGGGGCCGGTTTTATGGCTGACTCACCCCTCTCTATTTGACCCCATTGACCCTTGTTAAATAAGGAAAGCAAAAAGTAGAAAAGCTACTGTAACACCCCAACCGTTAATCCTATGCTTACCGTCTAATCGTCCTGTTAATCTTACGAGTTCGCAGCGGAAATATTACTACTTACTATGGCGGGTGAAACAATGCCGCTAGCCGCCCATACGGCTAGCTAGGCTACTAATACTTACAGTCACGGTCTGATGAACATAATGTACGAGCTACTAACATCATACATACCGAATACAAAATAACCTTCTTACATTCTTGGATCACCGAGTATTTAAGTGTATACCTACATCCCTTTTCAAACTTCCCAAAAGAATGAGTTTCTACAACTACTCATCTATACCAATTCCCGTTCTATCAATATCCAAAAAGATGTACCCCATGGTACACCGGCTCATCAAAAGTTACAGCCATGTACTACTTAGTACACCCATTCATAATTCAATGTTTGCAATCCAAAAAGAAAGACAAGGAAATTAAACTTCAACTCTCCTAGTCTTCATCCTTCACGGGTACCTGCGTGTAGTAAAAACATCGCCCCAAGGGGCTCAGCAAAAGCTGCGCATGAACTCCGCATATACCGCGTGCTAGCTAGGGCACGCCGACTACTTGACGTCCACTAAACATGCTGTTCATCTATTTCATACATACATGCTTGCATACAACATACATTCATTCACAATACATTATTCATTCCAAGCAACAGTACAATAATGCTCACAATACTTATCTTCACATGGTTAGCCAAATTGTGCATCCGGTTAATCGGAATGCTATTTACTCTTTTACTCATCAACAATTCTTACTCTTACTATACTTACTTCCATTTACTTTACTTACTCATCCTTACTTACTTGCTTATTATAGTTAAGTCGTCGGGACCTCCGGCCTTGGGGACTACACCGTCCCACATCCGGGATTTACTTGACTCACTAATCCGGGATGCTACCCACTTAAGGGATTTGGCCGCGGACCAGTTTAAGAGTCAGGAATTGGAGCCAACCTCTCGTAACTCCGCATCCTCACGCGTGGCCGAAACTATATCGGACTTCTACTCATTCCAATTTAATTACCGTTTTGAGTTAGGATGGTCAGCTTGTTAGGAATAAGTTAGAAGTCCAAGCACAATAATGATCGGTCACAATGCAGTTCAACATACATACATACACTCATTTTCATCCATACATTTCATGAATTATACAAACTAAGATTTAGAAAAGTATTCACAACATACAACACTACATTTCCACAAGTACGCATATTAACTCCGATTCGTGCATTTATCTTATTTGGTGATCAATTAGCACACAACACACAAATCAGAGTAACCAAGATAGCATACGGGGCATGAGGAATTCATACCGTTCACCGTTGTACGTGTTTCCCAACGTCCTTCGGTGTCACAAATCAAATCCTATTATATATATACAATTGAATGATTAATATAACTATCATCAACTTAAGTCCTACTTACTATGTCCTTCTACTTCTTACATTTACTTACTTACTTATTTTTCATTACCTTAAGTTACTTCTCTTACTTAACATTGGCTTACTTACATACATTGGCTTATATATATATATATATACATATATATATATATATATGTGGGTATACATACATATACATATATATAATTAATATTTAAATTAAAATATATATTTTTTTTGACAGGACCGGACTTGCGACCGACCTTGCAAGTCCGGTCCATTCCAGTAGCTCAGATTTCGGAAATTCTTCTGGCCGACCGGACTTGCATGTCCGGTCGCAAGTCCGGTCCATTCCAGAAGGTTTCATCGGGGAATTTTTCTGGTCCGACCGAACTTGCAAGTCCGGTCGCAAGTCCGGTCGATTCCAGTAGCTATCTGACGGGAAAATTTTCTGCTCCGACCGGACTTGCAAGTCCGGTCGATTCCAGAAGCTTTCCCGTCTTGTAAATCTGGGCTCGACCGAACTTGCAAGTCCGTCGCAAGTCCGGTCCGGCCCAGTATTTGCATTTTAATTTCTGTTTTCAGTCCTCTCTTTTACCCATTACTTCCCCATTGTTCCTACACTCATTCCCACATGTTATAACACTAATTAAACCTCCTAATACACCTTATTTCATTAATTAACTCCTTACACAATTCTATACTCATTCACTCACATAATTTTCCAAGTTTCAACTCAACACTTTCACTAGTTGTTTCCTAGTTGTGTTTTGCTACAGATTTTAACACTTACACTCCCCTCCTACATCCCCCTCTTCTATTGACAATTCTAACACTCCTAATGCGTTTAGAATACATTATCTATCTCTCTCAACTTACCCTCTATCTTTCTCAACCCAAAATCTGTCACCACACTTATTAAAAACCTAGTTCCTAATTCACTAAGTGTTCTAATCCTAGGTAAATTTTGCCATAGTCTCCCTTATAATTTTATACACTCACCACATTGTTTCGCTCACATCTCATTACTCAATTCACCTGTTTATATACAATATCAAAATACAAGCTCCCATACACAAATACCAATACCAAAACACTCATAAACAAAATTCCTGCACATTATATTCATTTCCCAATCTGTTTTGTAACAGTTTTTACAATGTTTTCAAAGACTTCAAAATACTTATTTTCCTCTTACTCATTATACTACTAATGCATTACCATTTTTCAATACACATTTTTACTTCTAAAATCTGTTACACATATATATACAAGACTACACCAAGGTGAGCATTCCTTACCTTGTTTTTCTTCTAGTTTTTCTTTCTCTTCTTCCTTCTTCCTTCTTTCTCTACCGGTTTTGTAATCTCAATCCTCTAACACTACAACCATTCATATACACCATTCAATACTTAAAACTAACCCTAACCATTAATCAAGTTCTAATCTAGGTTTTAGGGTTTAGAAGATTTATTACCTTCCAAGAGCACAAGAGCTGTTTGGGATAGCTCAAGAACAAGACTTCTCACACCACCAAAATGCCAAAATCGGCTGGGTATAAAAGAGCAAGCAAGAGTTAAGCTTCAAATTTCGTTTTGCCCTTAAAGGCTAGAAAAAGATGGAGTTTTCGAAATATTTTCACCTTAGAAGAACAAGGAGAAGGAGGGGCTTCTAATGGTGGTGTTGAAACTCCAAATGGGGTATACCCATAAAATCGAAAGTGCTTGTTTTTGAATTTGGAAAGATGGAAATGTAGCTCTTGGTGAGAGGATTACAATGGTGGTATTTTTATAATTTTGGAAGAGTTTAGAGGGAGTTACAAAGGAGAGAAGTAGGAGTTTTGTGGGTTCCTCTATTTCTCCATGGTTATCGGCTGGAGGTAGAAGAAGAGGAAAAAGAGAGAGTGAGGAGGGTGTGTTCAACGTGAGAAGAGAATGAGGGATAGGAGAGCGAATTGCAAGAGTGAGTGTGTGAGAGTAATAAAGTAGGAGTAGTAGTTTTATTATTTTTGTCTTTTGTAAATAGAGAGGAGTTAGTGAGTGTGTGAGAGAGGGAATGGGGGGCCGGCTGACTAGCACCCACACACACACAAATTTTTCTTTTATTCTAAAGTGGACACATAAGTCTTGGTTATTTATACTTCTACCCCACAACTTCCCGTTTTTGACAGTTTTTACTAATTCTCGTTTTCTTATTTTTTTGGTTCTAAGGCCTCACTAATATTTATTAATGATTATTTAGTTGACCAAAATTTGTTACGAGTCTATTTGACCGCTTAAAGACACGTTTTCCCGGTTACCTCGAGAAACGTGCTTTAAGGTTCGTTAATGTTTTTAGACCGTTTTAAAGATCCGTTTTCTTCGGGATTTGTTCCCTTATGATTATTATACTTAATTAAGCTTCTAAATTATTTATTAGCCCAATTAATCACTATTTTTAATTACGGGGTATTTCAATCTACCCCCCTTAAGAAACTTTGCCCTCGAAGTGGCTCAAGGTTAATAGCTTATAATTCTACTCATTATGCAAACCAATTGCCATAATGCATCTTACTACACCTATGAGGGTGTTTACTTCTTTCACATTGCAAACATACACACTTCAAGCATCATACACAATCCGCATACACAATTCAACATTTCCATACATACCATTCCACATCCGCATTACACAAATACATTACACATTACACATACAAGTCCATACACTACACTTACACATACATACATACGCATACCAAATTCACTTGCACTACATGTGCCATACAAAAGGTCTATTACAATACCTACACACTAGGCAATGCTTACCCCGAAGCGATGCAAAGCGAAAGGGCTCTACCCCCTTAAAAGGGGTACGACCCGTACCCGTATACTAAATGCTAGACTAACTAGTCTATGAATAACTGTGGGTACTTAGCCTTCATGGCATCTTCGAGTTCCCATGTCGCTTCTTCGACCTCATGGTTAGACCATAGGACCTTCACCATTCGTATAGACTTATGGCGAGTGTCTCTGGTCTTCCTATCAAGGATTCTCATGGGGTTTCCACATATCTCATGTTCGGTTCAATGGATAGTCTCTCAGGCTCCAACACATGAGAAGGATCAGCCATATACTTCTTGAGTTGTGACACATGAAATACATCATGGACACGTCCCAAGTCCTCAGGTAATGCTAACCTGTAGGCTACTGAACCAACTCTTTCGGTGATAGTGTACGGCCCTACAAATTTTGGGCTTAGCTTGCCCTTCTGGCCAAATCTGAAGACACCCTTCATAGGTGAAACGCGCAAGAACACTTGGTCGCCCACGGCGAACTCAAGGTCGCGTCGTCGCACATCCGCATAGGATTTCTGTCTATCTTGGGCTGCCTTCATATTAGCTCGAATCTGCTGAACTTCGGCTTGCACTTGCTCAAGGTACTCCGGTCCTATGATGACCGCTTCACTCGACTCATCCCAACACAAAGGTGTACGGCAAGGTCTACCGTATAGAGCTTGGAAAGGCGACATCTTAATCGAGGCGTGATAACTATTATTGTACGAGAACTCGATAAGATGAAGCTTATCTAACCAACTCCCCTGAAAGTCTAAGGCACATGCCCGAAGCATGTCCTCTAGTGTCTGGATGGTCCTTTCTGTCTAACCGTCGGTCTGAGGATGGAAGGTGGTACTCAGCTTCAGTTCTGTACCCAACGCTTCCCTGGTAGCTCTCCAGTATCTCGAAAGAAATCTGGTGTCGCGATCAGATACTATGGTCTTTGGCCACCTTGGTAAGGCGATCAACTACAACCCAGATCATGTTGAGTCCTCCCCGGGCAGGTGGGAGTCCTACAACAAAATCCATGGAGATATCATGAAATTTCCACTCCGGAACTGGCATCGATTGTACCATTCCGCCCGGTCTACGATGTTCGAATTTTACCTTCTGGCATGTTAAGCATCTCAATACAAATTCTGTCACATCTGACTTCATTCCAGACCACCAGAAGTACTCTTCATGTCTTTGTACATTTTAGAGGCTCCCGGATGGACTGATAATGTAGAACAGTGTGACTCTCGCAGGATGCGATCCCTTAGCTCAGCATTGCTTCGGGGGACGCATAGCCTGCCATTCAACCGAATCAAACCATCTTCATGTAGCTTGAAGTCGTACTTTTTCTTTTCAAATGTACCATTCTCGATCTTTTGTCTGATTTCGGTTAGGTAAGGGTCGCTCAACTGAGCGTCTCGCACCCCGTCATCCAAGCTAGAAGAAGCGAGTAGCGAATGGAGCGAGTGTGCTCGACGACTCAGGGCGTCGGCTACAACGTTTGCCTTCCCTTCCTTATACTGCAAGTTGATGTCATAGTCTGAGAGGAATTCCATCCATCTTCTCTGTCTCAAGTTCAATTCTTTCTGAGTGAATACATAATGTAAGCTCTTATGGTCGGAGTAGATGGTGATGCTTACCCCATAGAGATAGTGTCGCCATATCTTCAGGGCGAAGACAATGGCTCTAACTCTAAGTCGTGAGTCGGGTAATTCTCCTCATGCTTTTTCAGCTGGTGGGAGGCATAAGCAACAACCTTGCCATGCTGCATGAGTACGCATCCCATTCCTTTGCCTGATGCATCACAGTATACCTCAAATCCCTCTGTGCCCTCTGGAAGAGTGAGGATGGGCGCTGAGGTCAATGAGTCTTTAAGGCTCTTAAATGATAGCTCGCACTCGTCTGTCCATACAAACGGTGCATCTTTCTTCATCAGTGTAGTCATGGGCTTAGCAACTTTCGAGAAGTCCTTTACAAATCTCCGGTAGTAACCGGCTAGACCAAGAAAGCTCCGAATGTCGGTAACAGTCTTAGGTCTAGGCCATGATCGTACAGCTTCTATCTTAGAAGGGTCAACTGAGATACCTGCGCTCGAGATGACATGTCCAAGGAATGATACCTGATCAAGCCAGAACTCGCATTTGGAGAACTTCGCATACAGCTGGTTCTCGCGCAGTGTCTCAAGCACTTTCCTCAAGTGGGTTTCATGTTCCTCTACTGATCTTGAATATACAAGGATGTCGTCGATGAAGACCACAACTGAAGTGTCCAACTGCTCACTGAATAGTCAATTCATGAGGTCCATGAATTTAGCTGGTGCATTTGACAAACCGAATGGCATCACTGTGAATTCATAGTGGCCATATCTGGTACGGAATGCCGTTTTCTAATGTCTTGTTCTTTGATTGCAATTTGATGATACCTTGAACGGAGGTCGATCTTGGAGAAGGTTGAGGCTCCTTTCAGCTGGTCGAATAGGTCGTCGATGCGTGGCAATGGGTATTTATTTTGACTGTGACCGCATTCAGCTGCGGTAGTCAATACAAAGGCGGAGACTACCGTCCTTCTTCTTCACAAAGAGGACCGGTGCTCCCCAGGGTGATACGCTCGGGGCGTATAAACCTTTGTCTAGTAAGTCTTTAACTGCTCCTTTAGTTCGGTCATTTCTGCAGGTGCCATGCGGTACGGTGCCCTAGCAATGGGACCGGTACCTGGCAAAAGGTCAATTTCGAATTCCACTGCTCTCGGTGGTGGCATGCCGGGTAGCTCCTTAGGGAATACATCGGGAAATTCGGATATAATCGGTACATCATCACTGAACTCTGGATCTCTCTCAAGTCTTGTACGTGAACACAGATACACTTCATGGCCCTTTCTGAGCTCCCGGTACATAGCCATAGCAGATATAAGTGTGGTCGAAGGCTCTCTCGGTCTCTGGCGGTAAGATACGGTAACCCCAGAAGGACTCTTGAGCAGCAATCTGTGCTCGGCGCAGAGGATTCTACCCTTGTGCCGCTCCAACCAATTCATTCCAATAATTAAGTCGAATCCCAATCCATTGAATTCGATGAAGGAAATGGGAAACGCTTCGTTTTTTGTTTCGATGGTGGCTGATTGGTAATATCTGGTGCACTTTACTCGCTCCTTCGATGGGAGAGTAACCATGAAGTTCGGTAGCTCATCCGCATCTAGCTTCAACCTCTTCACAAAGGGTGGTGATACGAAGGGTGAGAGGCGCCGGAGTCGAATAATACATTGGCATCAATGCCATTTACTGGGAAGGTTCCCGTTAGGATGGTGCCGCTTCTACCGGCTTGTGCTTCGGTGAGGATGCTCAAGATACCTTCGGTACCGAGTCCACAACCTATTGGATTCACAATTGGATAAGTATTGATGGTGGACACAAGTGGAATTAAATCGACACTGCTCTTTATTGATAAACCAACCATCATACATATCGTGTCTCTAATATACGTTACTAATCGATTACATGATACTATGAATTTAATACTTTCTAAAGGTAAGGTTCAGGCGTCCTGGTTTCATGTGTGTGGCATTGATTATTGCCGGTGGTGCCGTGTTCAACTTGATCTATTGATCCCGTGATACAGCATCCTAGAGTTTCCACCCATGATTAGGACATCTCCTGATCTCAATACCAGTTTCTGTGCGAGGTCCACACGCTTCTGCTCGCTATACAGGAATACGGCGTCATCACCAATGGACCAAGACACTACGGGCACTCCTTGTTCAAGAGATTCCGCTGTCTCGTCCTTGTCTTGGTGTAACCCAAGTCGTCCTTCTTTTTCATAGAAGTTGACAATACAAAGGTCTGCTTCAAGTGCGGGGATCGGTTCATGTTCGCATTGTTGTGCAAGTTCTACTGTCTGCGTGATAAGTGTCTGAAACTCTGGAGGTATTGTCGGTGGCGTCGCTCCATTTTGTGTTCGTGTCTCCTGGTATGTCTTGGTATAAGGATTCCAGTCCTTTCCCAAGCACATCATCTTCAGCTTCATCTTCGCTCCACCGGGGAATTCGGGTGTGTAAAATCCTCCTTGACCCGTTCCTAGCTCGTTGCATCGTCGGATGATTGAATTTGTGCCTCGGGTGTCAGGTATCCCTTTAATAAGATCATACCTGGTCGGATGACCTGACACTGTTCGCTGGTGTAGTAGTGGTTGGTGATGTCGATCTCTTCTTGATTCAGGTTAACCGGTATCGGATAACAGATACTAAAGCTTCCTAAGGTTACAAATTTCGTCTACGGTGAGTACTAGTTCAACTACTCCATTTCATGCTCAATACACACTTCAATTCATTTACTCATGCATTCATTCAAACAGTTACTCTACTACTTAGTCATACTACTTCAAGGATTAAAGGTTTAGATTAATTACCTGGGCCGGATTTCGAACCGGACCCGTCACGGTCAATCACATGCAGAACAGGCTGCCTCTGAGGTGCACCCCTCTGAGGACCCCGGGATCCCTGTCCCTGTGGTGCCTGCTGGGCCGGTGCATCGCCAGATGCCACCTCCTTGCTCTCCCTTTGCTTGTAGCTTTGGAAGGTTCCCTTCGGCTTCCCATTCTCTGGGCATCTATTAGCTGTGTGTCCCAGCTTCTGGCAGTTATAGCATTTGATGTCTCTCCCAAAGCAGTCCTTACCAGGATGGTCCTGGTTGCACTTCCTGCACACATAGGTGGACCGTCGGAGAAGGTTTTGGCGGTACCGGAGCTAGAACCTGAGGTTAGAGGGTTAGCACATGTGTGCGTGGTGGATATACTAGATATGGTACTTATATAGATACGAATTCGGTTTAGAGGTTTACCCTTAGGTGGGTGTGATCTCAATGGCTTCGCAGCCACCGGTGCAGAATAACCAAGTTGAAGAAGCTCAACTGGTTTGCCCTGCTCAGCATGGGCACTGCTCTCACCTGGGGATTTCTTTTGGGATTGCTGAAAGAAATTCCCCTTCTTCTTTTTCCAGCTCTCCCCTGGTTCTGCTCCTCGGTACTGGTGTTTTTGTTGTTGGCTTTGCGCTTCAGCGCGGTTTCTTCATCCCTTAGTTGGCAAGTGATTTCAACGCGAGAAGCCGCGTGATAACACTCCTGAAATCTCAGGTATTAGCCGGGATTGATATTAAGAAAGGATAAGGAAAGTTCGAGGAATTCAAGGATGTGCAATGAATTTAAGGAATTGAATTGATACTAAGGGTTAACTGACATTTACCTGAAGGGAGGTAAATCTCGTGTAGCCCATACCGTACCGAAGGCGATGGCTCAGACCGCCATAGAAGCGATCGACCAACACCTGGCCGGTGTATCCTAGATCAGGGAGAAGACGGAGAATGGAGGTGAAGGTGTGGTAGTACTCATCCACAGACATCTTGTCTGTCATCTTCAAGGCGTCTAGCTCTAGCCTTTTCTTGGTTTTAACATGCTCGGGGTAGTATTTGGAACGGAGGATAGCGGCAAAGGACTCCCAATCAAAGGTGGGGTCGTCGACATACTCGTGTTGACAAGCTTCCACCAATCCATAGCAGCATCCTTGAGATAGTAAGCGCTACTCTCACTCGAACTCCAGCAGGAGCTTTGAGGGTTTCAAATGCGTCTCCATTTCGAAGATGTGTAGCTTCTAGTTTTGCCGGATCGCTCTCGCCTCTGAAGCATGGAGGACGGAGATCTGCGATAGCTTTAACCAGTTTACTTCTCTGGGTGGCGGGGAGGGATTGGCCCCGCTTGAGTTTGTTGGTTTTGCTGGGTTTGTTGCATTGCCTGGATTACTTGCGGTAGCATCTGTGCTACCGTGGCGGCAACGATCTCAGCTATCGTTTGCGCGCCCGTTCCTTCGGAGGCATCGCCTCTACCTCGGCCTCGGCCTCTTCCTGACATATGAATATTTAACAGTTACATTAGGCTCCGCAAGATATGACTCAAAGGTCTTGGAATTTAAGCAAGGTATCGTTCCTAAGAACGTCAAGGGTATCCGTTGTTAACAACGGTAGTTCCTAGTTAGGTTTCTAAGTATCCGTCTTAAGACGGTTGAAAGCCTAACTTGTAATCTCCTATGCTCGGTACTATGGACATCAGAGCGTAACTACGCTCTGATACCACTTTTTGTAACACCCCAACCGTTAATCCTATGCTTACCGTCTAATCGTCATGTTAATCTTACGAGTTCGCAGCGGAATAATATACTACTACTTGGCGCATGGCGTGCAATGCGCTCGCCCATACGGCTAGCTAGGCTACTAATACTTACAGTCACGGTCTGATGAACATAATGTACCGAGCTACTAACATCATACATACCGAATACAAAATAACCTCTTACATTCTTGGATCACCGAGTATTTAAGTGTATACCTACATCCCTTTTCAAACTTCCCAAAAGAATGAGTTTCTACAACTACTCATCTATACCATTCCCGTTCTATCAATATCCAAAAAGATGTACCCCATGGTACACCGGCTCATCAAAAGTTACAGCCATGTACTACTTAGTACACCCATTCATAATTCAATGTTTGCAATCCAAAAAGAAAGACAAGGAAATTAAACTTCAACTCTCTAGTCTTCATCCTTCACGGGTACCTGCGTGTAGTAAAAACATCGCCCCAAGGGGTTCAGCAAAAGCTGCGCATGAACTCCGCATATACCGCGTGCTAGCTAGGGCACGCCGACTACTTGACGTCCACTAAACATGCTGTTCATCTATTTCATACATACATGCTTGCATACAACATACATTCATTCACAATACATTATTCATTCCAAGGCAACAGTACAATAATGCTCACAATACTTATCTTCACATGGTTAGCCAAATTGTGCATCCGGGTTAATCGGAATGCTATTTACTCTTTTACTCATCATACAATTCTTACTCTTACTATACTTACTTCCATTTACTTTACTTACTCATCCTTACTTACTTGCTTATACTCAAGTTAAGTCGTCGGGACCTCCGGCCTTGGGGACTACACCGTCCCACATCCGGGATTTACTTGACTCACTAATCTGGGATGCTACCCACTTAAGGGATTTGGGCCGCGGACCAGTTTAAGAGTCAGGAATTGGAGCCAACCTCTCGTAACCGCATCCTCACGCGTGGCCGAAACTATATCGGACTTCTACTCATTCCAATTTAATTACCGTTTTGAGTTAGGATGGTCAGCTTGTTAGGAATAAGTTAGAAGTCCAAGCACAATAATGATCGGTCACAATGCAGTTCAACATACATACATACACTCATTTTCATCCATACATTTCATGAATTATACAAACTAAGATTTAGAAAAGTATTCACAACATACAACACTACATTTCACAAGTACGCATATTAACTCCGATTCGTGCATTTATCTTATTTGGTGATCAATTAGCACACAACACACAAATCAGAGTAACCAAGATAGCATACGGGGCATGAGGAATTCATACCGTTCACCGTTGTACGTGTTTCCCAACGTCCTTCGGTGTCACAAATCAAATCCTATTATATATATACAATTGAATGATTAATATAACTATCATCAACTTAAGTCCTACTTACTATGTCCTTCTACTTCTTACATTTACACTTTACTTACTTATTTTTCATTACCTTAAGTCTTACTTCCTTACTTAACATTGGCTTACTTACATACATGACATATATATATATATATATATATATATGTGGGTATACATACATATACATATATATAATTAATATTTAAATTAAAATATATTTTTTTTGACAGGACCGGACTTGCGACCGACCTTGCAAGTCCGGTCCATTCCAGTAGTAGCTCAGATTTCGGAAATTCTTCTGGCCGACCGGACTTGCATGTCCGGTCGCAAGTCCGGTCCATTCCAGAAGGTTTCATCGGGGAATTTTTCTGGTCCGACCGAACTTGCAAGTCCGGTCGCAAGTCCGGTCGATTCCAGTAGCTATCTGACGGGAAAATTTTCTGCTCCGACGGGACTTGCAAGTCCGGTCGATTCCAGAAGCTTTCCCGTCTTGTAAATCTGGGCTCGACCGAACTTGCAAGTCCGGTCGCAAGTCCGGTCCGGCCCGTTGTATTTGCATTTTTATTTCTGTTTTCAGTCCTCTCTTTTACCCATTACTTCCCCATTGTTCCTACACTCATTCCCACATGTTATAACACTAATTAAACCTCCTAATACACCTTATTTCATTAATTAACTCCTTACACAATTCTATACTCATTCACTCACATAATTTTCCAAGTTTCAACTCAACACTTTCACTAGTTGTTTCCTAGTTGTGTTTTGCTACAGATTTTAACACTTACACTCCCCTCCTACATCCCCCTCTTCTATTGACAATTCTAACACTCCTAATGCGTTTAGAATACATTATCTATCTCTCTCAACTTACCCTCTATCTTTCTCAACCCAAAATCTGTCACCACACTTATTAAACACCTAGTTCCTAATTCACTAAGTGTTCTAATCCTAGGTAAATTTTGCCATAGTCTCCTTATAATTTTATACACTCACCACATTGTTTCGCTCACATCTCATTACTCAATTCACCTGTTTATATACAATATCAAAATACAAGCTCCCATACACAAATACCAATACCAAAACACTCATAAACAAAATTCCTGCACATTATATTCATTTCCCAATCTGTTTTGTAACAGTTTTTACAATGTTTTCAAAGACTTCAAAATACTTATTTTCCTCTTACTCATTATACTACTAATGCATTACCATTTTTCAATACACATTTTTACTTCTAAAAAAATCTGTTACACATATATATCAAGACTACACCAAGGTGAGCATTCCTTACCTTGTTTTTCTTCTAGTTTTTCTTTCTCTTCTTCCTTCTTCCTTCTTTCTCTACCGGTTTTGTAATCTCAATCCTCTAACACTACAACCATTATATACACCATTCAATACTTAAAACTAACCCTAACCATTAATCAAGTTCTAATCTAGGTTTTAGGGTTTAGAAGATTTATTACCTTCCAAGAGCACAAGAGCTGTTTGGGATAGCTCAAGAACAAGACTTCTCACACCACCAAAATGCCAAAATCGGCTGGGTATAAAAGAGCAAGCAAGAGTTAAGCTTCAAATTTCGTTTTGCCCTTAAAGGCTAGAAAAAGATGGAGTTTTCGAAATATTTTACCTTAGAAGAACAAGGAGAAGGAGGGCCTTCTAATGGTGGTGTTGAAACTCCAAATGGGGTATACCATAAAATCGAAAGTGCTTGTTTTTGAATTTTGGAAAGATGGAAATGTAGCTCTTGGGAGAGGATTACAATGGTGGTATTTTTATAATTTTTGGAAGAGTTTAGAGGGAGTTACAAAGGAGAGAAGTAGGAGTTTGTGTGGGTTCCTCTATTTCTCCATGGTTATCGGCTGGAGTAGAAGAAGAGGAAAAAGAGAGAGTGAGGAGGGGTGTGTCAACGTGAGAAGAGAATGAGGGATAGGAGAGAGAATTGCAAGAGTGAGTGTGAGAGTAATAAAGTAGGAGTAGTAGTTTTATTATTTTTTGTCTTTTGTAAATAGAGAGGAGTTAGTGAGTGTGTGAGAGAGGGAATGGGGGGCCGGCTGACTAGCACCCACACACACACAAATTTTTCTTTTATTCTAAAGTGGACACATAAGTCTTGGTTATTTATACTTCTACCCCACAACTTCCCGTTTTTGACAGTTTTTACTAATTTCTCGTTTTCTTGATTTTATTGGTTCTAAGGCCTCACTAATATTTATTAATGATTATTTAGTTGACCAAAATTTGTTACGAGTCTATTTGACCCGCTTAAAGACACGTTTTCCCGGTTACCTCGAGAAACGTGCTTTAAGGTTCGTTAATGTTTTTAGACCGTTTTAAAGATCCGTTTTCTTCGGGATTTGTTCCCTTATGATTATTTATACTTAATTAAGCTTCTAAATTATTATTAGCCTAATTAATCACTATTTTAATTACGGGGTATTTCAGCTACTTTTCTACCCTCTCTCCTCACTTTTCTCCTCTCTCTCTTTCCTTCTTTCTTCTTTCTCCTCCTTCCCAGCCGGCTGAACCTTTATTCCCCCCTTGCTGGCGATTTCAAGGTGCCATCCATGGCTACCACAACTTCCTTGCCTTGCCCAAGCCTTATTAAGGCTCCAAACACAAAAATTTCACATATTCTTCATCCCCTCAACTATCTCTATCATTCTCTTTTTTAAATTCCAAAAGGATGAACTTCATCCCCATGGGTTTTCCCCATTTGAAGAGAAAATGGCATCAAAGTGAAGCTTGAAGTCTTCCCTTTATTCAAGGTAAAAATTTCAAAGAAAAACTCATTTTTCTTCCCATTCTTTATGTGGCCAATTTTCTCCCTCTTGATGCCCTGTTTCTCTCTCTTTGTTTGAGCATTGTATCACCCTTCCAATGGTGGTGGAACCTTCCTTTCGATTCAAGGGTTAAAACCCCTCCAAAACACTCCAAGGTAAAACCCTAACTTTGTGCTCTAAACCCCTTTTATTGAATTAGAATTTCCCAAGGGTTTAGAAGATTAATTGAATCCATTTGTGTGTTCCTTGAATGTTGGGATGGAGTTTGGCAACTCTGTTCCCACTTGACCGAATTTGAGAAGAGAGGAGGAGCAAGAGGAGAATTAAAGGAGGAACTTGTGAAATTAAGGTAAGAAATCTACCTTGAAACTTGTTTTAATTGTTTTAGAATATGGGATGGGTGATTTAAATGAATGAACCAAATTGTGAGGAAAAATGTGTTTAATTGTGGTTGGTAAGAGTTGTGGAATTTTATTTGAATTAAGGGCTTTGAAGCCAAGTGAATTAAGTTTGTGTTTATATTGTGGTTTAATGAGATTTTGGAGCTATGTTGTTGTTGTGGATAATTGTATGGAAATTATTGAGTGCTGGTAGGACCCTTATGGGTGTGGCTAGTTTAGGATTGATTTGGGTGGAAATTGGTGAATTTGGGGGCATGTTAGGTTTATGGGGAGGTTATGACAAATTTGTGTAGGAATTGGATGTTCTAAGGTGATTTGATGAATGGGAGAAGAGCTAGGTGTTTATAGTGTTGAGTATAGTAGATTAATAACCTTGGAGTGGTGGATGGAGAATGGATTTGAAAGAGGTAAAAATATGTAGCAAATGGGTGTTGAAATGCATTGGAAAAAAAACTAGAAAAGAGCTAGTGTGCAAGACTTAGAAGATAAGAGATGAACTTGGGTTTTAGAAGTGCAATTATCTAGGAATGAATGGGAATGGTCATAAGTGAAATGGTAAGGTTGGTAGAAGAGTGTGTAAACTACCAAAAGGAATTTAGAAATGCACAAGTGTGCAAAACACAAATGTGAGAATGAAAGTTTGTTAGAATTTGAGCAAGAAGTTTGGTAAGAATTAAACCAACAATTTGGAGAGGTTTAGAGCATGTTTTGAGGTGTTTAATTATGTAGGAAACTTGTGAAAGTTTATGGAATGATTAGGGGTGGATTAAGGGTTGATTTGGGGTTGAAAAATCCTCTAAGTAACAGTTTTTAGTAGGGTCGGGGACCTAGGTTAGGAACCAAGTCCCGGACTGCATCAGAAAACACTTCGAGAGTGAAAATTGACATTGGTCTAGGACCTAGGTCCAGGACCAAGTCCCGGACCACTAGTAAAAATAGGGCCGAGAGTGAATCAGAGTATTGGTCCGGGACTTTGGGTCCGGACCAAGTCTCGGACCACCCCCAGAATTCAACCGTGAGTGTTTTAAAGGGCTCTAAACATGGGGGATTGATTGGGATTGGTTTTATATGATGTTTAGGAGTTGTTTGGTGACCTTTAAAGGTCCTAAGAAGTGTAAACAAGTGTAGGAAGTGAGTGAGTAAGTTGAGAAACTAAGTACACTAAGTTAAACCGAAATAACGGGACATCGGGGTAAACACGGGAGTAGTAATTATTTTACATACAGCATGAGCTTGGTATTAATAGCCATGTTTGAAACATTATCAGTGGAACAAATGTAAACCGAGGAACGTGAGGTGAACTGGTAAAGTTAGCCCAAGGTGAAAGGTATGATTTTCTCATGCCCTGTATCCTAACTTGGTTACTCTGATTTGTGTGCTTGTTTGATTGTGTGATCACCTAACAAGATAAATGCACGAATCGGATTGTTTGCACTCTCTTGTGCTTGTTTGTATTGCTCTTGATGGATTGTTGATTAAATTGAAGTTTGTATAATTCATGAAATGTGCATTGTGAATGGATTGCTTGAATGTGATTGTGTATCGTAGTGCTACTCATAGTTGAGTCTTGGTTGAGTAGTGACTCGTAGAAAAGAGTCAAGTTGTGAATTAATAAAAACGTGGAAACACACTAAAACTATCGAACCGAGAAACGATAACGCAAACCTATAAACTCACTAGAGAACGTGAGAGAATTGTACGGGAATTAGTAAACTCCCAATAACGTAGAGAACCGAATTGACTTAATCCACAAAACTAATAGTGGTGGAAGTATTAAGTAACCTCTAATTAGAGGATTGATGAGAGTTCAAACCTGAACCTTGAGAGAAATAAAGAATGGTAGGGGATCACCAACCTCTTAGAAAAATAGTCGAACCCCGATGAGAGGATCCGACTAACATAAACAATGTCCCGTACTTGAGAGTATTCGTTAAGTTGGGTACAACCCTAAATCTTAGAATACTAGACATGAGAATTCTCTAAGCTAATAGATGTTATTGAGAGAGATACTTCTAGGCTAATCCTTGAGATTGTGAAATGACTCCGAGAGTGGAGTTTTGGGAATTTGAGTAGTCCGGTAGAGAACAGGACATTTAAGAATTTGAGGAGCTAATTATATAGCCCTTTTGTATTTGTAAGCCCGGTGGTGGGTCTTGTGTATGACCCTGCCCGGAGGTCGTGGCAAAGACTTAAAAGATGCCTTTGAGTATTGAGAATGATTTGAGAACTTGAGTATTTGAGTATTGTTTTGAGTATATGAGTATTGAGATTGAGTTGTGACTTGAGAGACTTGGGAAATTGAGTTTGAGTGGAGAATTGAGTTGAGTATTGTAGAACTTGTTGAGATTGTGAGTAAGAGTACCCAAGAGAGTGGGTAAGAAAATGAGCAAATGAGTAAGGCATAGAGAGGTAGAAACCCTCAAGCCTAAGTAAAAACATATTAAATTAACCTCTTGGTGTGTGTGTTAGTGTTTGTGTTCTTTGTTGAACCTTGAATGTGTTAAATACATATATAATGTATTGATGCCTTGCATGTTGATTGAATTAAAATGAATCACATGCTCTCGACCAAATAGTCGGCGTACCCTCGTTAGTACGTGGGGTATGCGAATTTCATATGCAGCAATTTTGCTAAGCCCCTAGGGGCATCGTTTTTATTTTCCAGTTACATGGATGCTGGTCACCGTTCAAGAGTAGGACGGGTTGTTATTAAGCATGGGTAGTTGTTTAAGGTTTGTATTTGTTTGTATTGTGGAATTGTAAGACCGAAAGGTCATCGATAGACTTGGGAATTGTAGATACTCGGTATAGAACAGAATTGAGATTGTATTTGTATATTATGGAATTGAAGTTTGTATTTGGGTTGAGAATTGATTAAGGAAATGGAACTTATCGCTTGTATAGTGTACTCGGTATAAGACCCATCAGACCGATATTGTATTTATAATGTTTGTTTGGATTGGATTTGGCCTTGTTAGTCACGTGGGTGACTAACGACATGTATCACCCACCGGTTGTAGTTTGAATTCCGCTGCATTACTGTTGGTAATTGAGACGGGTTAGAAGATAATGGTGTGATTACCGGTAGGGGTGTTACACACACATCAAGGGGTTAGTTTATATATCCTACACTTAGGCTTTGAGGGTTCTACCTCACTATGCCTTAATCATTTCTCTTACTCTCGATCTCAACCAAGATCTACAATACTCAATCTCAAGCTCAATTTTCAAATTACTAACTCAACTCTCTCTCAAGTTACAAATCAATACTAATACTCAAATTCTCAAATCAATTCTCAAACCAATACTCAATACTCAAAGGATCTTTTAAGTCTTTGCCACGACCTCCGGGCAGGGTCATACACAAGACCCACCACCGGGCTTACAATACAAATGGAGCTATACAATTAGCTCCCCAAATTCTCAAATTTCCAAATGCTCAATCAAATACTCAAATGTCTGTATCTCTACCGGACTACTCATTTCCCAAAACTCCTCTCTCGGAGTTAATTCACAATCTCATGGATTAGCCAGTATCTCTCTCGATATCCTCCATTAGCTTAGGGGAACTCTCAATGTCTAGTATCTCAAATTTAAGGTTTTACCCACTTATCGAATACTCTCATGTTCGGGACATTGTCTATTTTAGTCAGATCCTCTCATTAGGGTTCGACTATCTTTCTAAGGGGTTTGGTGATCCTTTACCGTTCTTTACTTTACTCAAGGTTCATATTTTGAACAATTATCAATCCTCTAAATAGAGGTTACTTATACACTTCCACTATTAGTTGTTTTGTGGATTAGATCAATTCGGTTCTCTAAACGTTATCGGGAGTTTACTAATCTCGTACAACCACCTCTCACGTTCTAGTGAGTTTATCAGTTTGCATTTTCGTTTCTTAGTTCAGTAGTTATCGTGTGTTTCCATATTTTTGTTAATTCGCAAGATGACTCTTTCTACGAGTCGCTAATCATACAAGACTCAACTATGAGCCGAACTACAATACACATTTCAACATTCAAGCTCATCCACAATCACACATCTCATGAATTATACAAACTTCCATTCAAACAACAATCCAACAAGGGCAATGCCAAACAAGCACAAGCAAGTGCAAACAATCCGATTCGTGCATTTATCTTGTTATGGTGATCACACAATCAACAAGCACACAAATCAGAGTAACTCTGTTAGCATACGGGGCATGAGAAAATCATACCTTGCACCATGGTTTTACTTTTGCCGGGTCACCTCTTGCTCCTCGGTTCCCACTTGTTTCTCGGGTCTTACTCTTGAACCACTGATTACATGTCAAATGGTGCTATTAATATTAAGGCGTTACGGCACGTAATTAATTACTACTCCCGTACTTACCCCGTTATCCCATTATTCCTTAGTTTGTTCATGTGCTCTTAAACTCACAACTTTCTCCATCACTTCTCCAACTTGTTCACACTGCTTAGGACCTTTACAAGTCACCAAACAACTCCTAAACATCATCTAAAACCAATACCATTCAAACCCCATGTTTAGAACCCTTAAAAGTACTCACGATTGAATTCTGGGGGCGGTCCGGGACTTGGTCCAGACCCAAAGTCCGGACCAATCAAGAAATGAACTCTCGGCTGATTTTTACTAGTGGTCCAGGACTTGGTCCTGGACCTAGGTCCCGGACCAATGTCTGTTTTCACTCTCGGCCAATTTTTGATGCGGTCCAGGACTTGTTCCTAACCTAGGTCCCGGACCCTGCTAAAAACTGTTACTTATGTAAAATTTCAGCCCCAAATCAACCCTTAATCCACCCCTAATCACTCCATAAACTTTCCACAAGTTTCCTACATATTAAACACCTCAAAACATGCTCCAAATCCTTGGTCAAATCCTTACTCCAATTCTTGCTCATTCACAAATTTCCTTCTCACATTCTTGCATTTTGCAACTTGTGCATTTCTACTTCCTCTTTATAGTCTATACCTCCTACCAACCTCACCAAATCACTTAATGACCATTCCAAATCATTCATAGACAAATGCACTTCTAAACCCAAGTCCAACTCTCATTTTCCTAAGTCTTGCACACTAACCCATTTCTAGAATTTCTACATATCCTTATCCCTCCTTGCTACAGATTTTACACACTCCCTTATCCATCCTCCATTTACCATTCCAAGGTTACCAAACATCTCTACTCAACCAACCAAACACCTAAGTTTCCCCCCACTTACCAAGCCACCTAAAACACTCATTCCTACTAAAATTTTGCCATAACCTCCCCATAAATCTTACATCCTCAACTTCATCAATTCCACCAGTTTTCATTCCTAATCTAGCCACACCCTTAAAGGGTCCTACCAGCACATAAGGCAATCAAAACTACCAAACCAACAATTCAAACCTAAATCTCAATCTCTTGGCTCTAAGGCCCTTAATTCAAACCAACATTTCACAAGTTCTTCCTAAACACAACCAACACATTATTTCTCATAAGTTTGGGTTCATTATTCAATTTAACCCATCCCAAATCCTTAAAAACATAAAATTAGCATTAGGCGGGTTTTCTTACCTTATATTCTCATGAGACCTCTTTTGCTCCTTCCTTCTCCTCTCTCCATTTCGGTCAAATTGGGCAATGGGGTTTCCGAACCCCAACCCAATATCCAAGCACACAAAATGAATATCAATAAAACTCCTAAACCCTTAGAAATATTCTAATTCAATGAAAGGGGCTTAGAACACAAAAGTTAGGTTTCACCTTTTGAATTTCAAGAGGGTTTTAACCCTTGAATCAAGAAGGGGGTTACACCACCATTGGAGAGTAGAAACAAAGCTCCAAAACAAGAAGAAAAAGGCATCAAGGAGGGGGTAAAAATTGGCCAGCACAAGGAGTGGAAGAAAAATGAGTTTTTCTTTGAAATTTTTACCTTAATGAAAGAGGGGACTCCAAGCTTTGAAAAGTTGTGCTTTTCTCTTCAAATGGCCAAAACCCATGGAGATGAACCTCATCATTTTCAGATTTTGAAAAGAGGGAAGGTGTAGAGCTTGATGAGAGGAAGACAAATATGTATTTTTTTTGTATTGGGAGCTTGGATGTTGCTAGAGCATGAGGGAGAAGGTGGAGTTGCCATGGGAGCTTGGTGAGGAGCTCCAAAATTGTCCCAGCCAGAGGGATAGGGGAGAAATCGGCAGGGAAGGGGAAAAGGGAGGAAAGAGAAGAGGGAAAAAAATAAGGAGGAGAGAGAGGGAAAAGGGAAATAAGTACCCTTTTTACTTTTTTTGCTTTTTGACCTATTTAATTAGCTAGTTGGTCAAGAGTGTATGAGAGGCTATTTTGAACCGTAAAAACTGGCCCCCTATTATAATACAAGCTGGATCGTTTTTCGTCTTTTACAGAAAACACTCGTTATTTTGCCCGGTTTAAACTATACACTAACGGGCCCGTTTTCCGGATTTTTCTCGTTTCTTTAATTTTAATGGCTTTTAAGCTTCCCTAAATGTTTAATTATATTTATTTGGTGAACTATAATTTTTACGGGTTCATTTGACCACTCAAAGTCACGTTTTCAAGTTTTCTCGAAAAACGTGCGCTAAAGCTTTATTAGCGTTTTAATACATCATTTGGATCCGTTTCTTCGAGAATTGTTCCCATATGTTATTTAGGCATTATTAAGCCTTATAAATTCATCTAAGACCCTTGCCGAGTTGTATTCCTCCTACGGTAGCGCCTAACACTCATTTTGGCGTTTTTCACTTTTTTAAGCGTTTTCTCTTTTCTTTGGATTTATTTTCTTTACCAAGATTCTTTAGGCACTAATAGGCCTTCAAATATCATATTAGAGTAATTTAATCACTCTAATTAAGTTCGGGGTATTTCACGAGGTTCTAGAATGACCACAATATCTGGATTTTTCATACGAATCAAATCCTTGAAGGTACGATGAAAACTAGGTTTTAGGGCACCTCTCACATTCCAAATCATAATTCTATTTGTCACAACCATAATATTAATTTATCATTCGAGGGGAAGAAAGACTCACAATAGGGGTTAATCAACGATTGCCCCTTTCTTACCCAGCCAAATCTGGGGTCTCCCACCGCAATCAGATTTGGTGATCTCGGCCGCGTTGAAATTTTATATCCTGGTCGATATTCTCGCTAGGCGTCTTCCTGGATACGTCCATCCTTCCTGAACTCGATTTTGGGAATGTTTATTCGAACTTGACTGAACAGATTTCTCGCTTTGCCTAGGGCTCCAATTTCTATTCTCTGGTACATCCCTCATGCTATTAGTGGATCCTTAAATCCCGTGCGATTCACCATAACTTCACTTACGCCTCTAACTTTGGCTATGGGTTGATCGTTGCCTGGCGCCGGAGCTTTAGGGTTCTTGGGCGGAGTGACGTATTTTCGGGGGGGAATTTTGCTATCTTTCGCTTCTTTGGAGTCATCCGCTCCCCGTAGTCCTCATGAGTATGGGTTAGCTCTATCTTATCGTCTTCAGGGACGAGTTTAACCTCAATTTCCTGATGCGCGTCCTTATCACCATTACTAAACGGACAAGAGGGTTCCTTATGCCCATAGCATCCACACTGGAGGCAAACGAGATGTAAACCCTCGTATTCAATCTTCATTATTTTACGCCGGAAACGATACTTGTCCAGGAGCGGTTTTGTTAGGTCGACCTCCACCGCTACTCTTGCCAGTCCTGACTTGCCGAAACAAGAAGGAAACATATCCACTTTCTTTACCTTACCAACTCTTGAACCAGAATCGTTAGGAATTCCTCGTGGTAATACTCATTTGACAGTTCTGGAAAACTTACCAGGACCTCTAGTGTCTCAGAATTGGGGTTTAAAGTTGGACCTCCTCCACCTTCGACTTGTAACGCAGTGGTCCATGATTGGCATGGCCCTCCGTTAACACAAATTGCAGATCTTCCGAATTTGCGAAAACTATTTTAAAGAAGTCCATTTGAAATGTCCTCCATCCTGAATTCGCCTCTTAATTTCCAACGTTTTTTGAGTCTGTCGTACAACACATTCATTGGAATGTTTTTCCCAATAATTTGACAATCACCGCATTTCTCCACGGCTGCCTGAACTTTAGTTTCTGTTCCTTTGACAGCGTAATCGTCGGGCACCTTGGGTCATCTTCATCGGCGCAATCATCTTCATCATCTGAGATTTCCTCCAACAAAATCACTCCCGATTCCACATCTTCTTGAACCCTGCATCTCCAGCGGGTTTCTCTGTAATGTCACATCATCCTCTTGAAAATCCATCTCCGACACAAAATCTCCAGATTTCCTTTGCTTTTTAGCAGCTTTGCCCCTCCAAATACTTCTCCTCCATCCTTCAATTGTCGCGTAACACTCAATCCAATAGAGCAAGAACAACGAAAAGGTAAAGAGGTAATCACTCTCAGCCTCAGGCCACGAGATGCGGCCCTTGAAATGAACAGAAAACAAGAATCGATCACCCTCCGTCGCAGACCTCCATCGATTTTAAGCAGTTAGGGTTCGCTCTCTCTCTACACCTCTTTCTTTGATCAGAAAGCCTAGCCTCTCAAATGAATCACCTCTCTTCTTTCTCTACTCTCTTCTAGAAAACCCTAACCAACGAACAAGAACACTCATTCTCTACACCTCTATTCCGGCTCTACATCTCATCTCTTCTTTCTCTCTCTAAGAACAGAAGCCAATCCTCACAATTTCAAGCCGATTTCTTGTGCAACCTATCCCGAAATCCCTAGATTCCATTACCAGAGAGTAGATTTGAAGAACTCTTTTAAGTCCGAATTTTTTTGGCTATTTTTGGTGATTATTTGGGTGGCGAATAGGAAGGAAACGAGGAGTGTCCAAACCGAAAATGTCGGTGGTAAGATCTACGATTTTCCTTGCGGCTTGTTCCAGATTTCTTCCCTAATCTGCCTTAACATATCCTTCTTCTTTCGCACGTTAATTACTCCACTATAGGCAGTGGTATTTTGCCAAAAATCTGAAAGCTTAGCGCCTGTTTCTTGGTGCAAACCGAAACTTAAGTGTTGGGGACTCAATCTGAGAGAAATCGGTTGTGGTGTTGTATCCTTGTGTTCAAATCGAGAATCTAAGGTAAATGTCTCATTTTTCTTTTGGGTTTCATTATTTCATCTAAACCAAACAAACCTAACTCCTTTCATCTTGTTTCGTTTTGCATGTGGGTATATCAGCTGAGGCTTGTCTACTTCGCAAGTTCCAAAAATCCTAAGGAAAATCCAGAAAACCCTAGCCGATTTGGGGGCTGAAAAACTTGGGGCTTGGAACCTAAAAGGTAATCAATTTAACCTTAAGTATTAGTTGATGTCGGTTGAATTGTTTCTTGATTTTGCTTCTAATTTTTTTCCGAAAAAAGTTAGTTGTTGGTGTTGTAAATTTGATCTGAAAGAACTAGGTTTTATGACTGGAAATTTTTGGGGCTTTGTTTGAAGTTTCTACCAACAAAATAATTAGGGTTTTGGTGATGACTTTGTGTACGAGATATTAAGGGTTAAGTGAGTTTGAGTGTTGTTGGAACCAAAAAATTAGGGTTGCTGTGACATTTTGTTATCCGAAAATTAGGGTTCATGTGTTAGATTTGGGTGTGTTATGAACTGCAAAATTAAGGTCATTAAATGTTGTCGAAAAAAATAGAGTTCTGGGGGGTGAATTAAGTTCCGAAAATTTATATTAAGACTAGGGATAATGACATGGTCAAACTCAGAGTTTCTGGGTAGTTCAAAATTGGGGTTTAATTTGAAGATTTTCGAATTTGAGTCTTAAATAGGTTTAAAATTGGATTAGGGTTAAACTGGAAAATTTTTGGTCAAAATTGAAGATTGGTCAAAATTGGTAATCCGGTCAAGATTGGATATGGTCTAAATAGGTAATCCGGCCAGAAACTGGAGATTCGTCAAAATTGCCATTCTGGTCAGAACTAGGGTTTATCAAAATTCAGGTTGGTCAAAATTGGGAGTATAGGTCAACCAGAAATTAGGGTTAGAAGATGTTAGAAATTTGTTAAGTAAGAATTGGGGCTTTAATTAAACAAATGAAAAAAAAGAAATGTAATTTGGATAAGTTGGAGTCAAATTTGGAAATTAGGTCATAAACTGTGGTTGTGATGGATCCGAGAATAAAAGCTTATTTGGGGTCTTTTAGTAATTTTGAAAAATCGGTTAATTGTAATAATAGTTATTGTGTATTATGTTTCAGATCTAAGTTTAGAGTTTTTTGTGAATTAATTTATGTCATAAAATGTTTTTATTATATGGGAAAATCCAATTGGGTTATTGAAATTACTATATTGAGATATGGGCTAACTAGTTAAGTATTGGGCTAGACCCAAATAGAACTTTCATAAAAGGATAAGTAAAGCAAACTTGGGATACTAAATAAATAGGCCATGGATTCTAAGAACTGAGCCCGAATCTAACTCAATCCCAAAATTGTAATCACAGACCCAAAATGGTCTTGGTAGGCCTGTTAACCAAAAAAAATTCTGACTACATCGACCAAATTTTGTGTGTTGACCCCCATTGACCAAATGGTTCGATTGTCTAGTTTAATTAAGTATTAGATAGGATTTTGACCCAAGAATATGGTTGAGCCAAGGGAAGGCCCAACTACAAATAATGGAATACCAATCTGGTTAAACCTAAAATGGGGGTTGGGCTAGTAATATAGAAATGGGACATGAATAGAATGTGTGGGCTTGAAGGGCTAGGCCCATTTAGGAACTATAACCCATCCAGAATTTTCAACTGATTTTCCATAGAGAGTAATGGATGGATGAACTCCCAATCTAACTCAGTAACTGAGTTAAAAAAATTACGGTGTTGTCTATCAAGTAGTAATGGGCCAAGGTGAGTAGGCGAGAAGTAGTTCCCGTAGAATTTCCAATAAAAATAACTGGGTTAAGATGTAAGTGAATTGGGCCTCTTGGGTTGGCCTAATCCACATGAGCCTTGTAAGTTAGGGGTACATTAGAAGAATTTAAAACATGGCATTTTATCAATTGATGAAGGAGATTAAATAACATGGAAAACCACTAAGGTCAATAAAAATGCATTGACTGAGTCAATACATTGACCTTGAATGTGTTGACCGAATTAATAGGTTGACCACCTCGACCAAACCAACTAAATTGACCAATGGGTCAAGTTGACCAAACTCATGTAATTAAATGAGAGTTCAAAGTTTAATAATACCAAGATGTCAATTATGAAATATAGTAATAGACTATATTGTTATATATATGTATATGAGGGTAATGGCCTATGAATAAATGTAATATCATATGGATTAGAAGAATCCTAAGTAGAGAAAATGAAGAGTCTATTGAACTAGTGAATGTACTGAACATATCCTATCCCATTTGGTATAATATCCACGAGACAAAGTTCAGGAATACCATGTACACCACAAATATTCTGGGATAGTCTATAATTCTAAAAAGTGAGAAGCAAGCCTTTATGTGATAATCACCCTCAGCAATATTAACAGTATGTTTAAAACTTTGAGCCCAGAGGTTGCAACAACAACAACATCAAAGCGTAATTCCCTAAATAATTGGGGTCGGCTAAGAGTTCAGAGGTTGAAAATTTATTTAAGGATGTTACATGCTTCAGCGATAACATGATCCATAAGCCTTTTACCGCATGATTATTATACATGCCTTTGACCCAGATCTGGCTCTCTTCTGCTGATATCCAAGCTTTCTTCATTCAGAATGTTTTATGTATTGTTGTTCCCAGCAGTAAGTTAGTTTAAGAGTATGTTGAATACTTTGATCAGTGGTTATGATATTTGTTGATTTTAGCATCTTACAAACTTGTTTCCCCCCTTTTCAGATTTCAATACAGACCTCATGCAGAAAAGCTTTTGAAACAAGTATTCTCTACCAATCAACCTTAAGGGCGAGGATATATTGCTTCTAGGCAGGGATTTGTTTCCTGCATTACCTTTTGAACTAAAAGATGTCAGGGTTGCTTAATGTATACTCCGTTCTCTATGCATGAAACTTTTTCATCTTATGATTGATTTACCTAAAATTATAATTACCCGAGCTGTTTAAGATTGTAATTCTGCATTGGCATAAATATTTGTCAAGGTGCTATTAACTATGCGATTTCTTTTTCATTGTTTCTTTCTAAATTGTTGATCCTTTTTTTTTTCCAATTTGTTCCGTTTATGCTGTTTTTTCTTAAATAAATCAGCCAGCTCTATGCCTGTACCTGTTGACTGTTGTATTCTTCTAATTTGTATTCCGAATTTATCTACAAGTGATTAGAAATTGAGTCATAAAATCTGAGCTACCTCTCTGGGAGTGCTAGATAGAGATGATTCCCTATGCTGCCGCTTTCGTGATTGGGTGTTCAGCATTGGCCAGCTTGGTAGCAAAAGAAAGCGCTACAGTGATCTTGTTTTATTTTTTAAGTGCTACAGTGATCTGTGATAGCAGTATGCTTCTGAAGAAACCTTGTTTCTGGACTACAATAGTATACAGAATTTGCATCATTGGTTAAGAGAACATGATATTTCCTCAATATTGGAGTGCTCAGCATCAATTGCTTTTTTCTCCCTACGTGTATGCTCATTTAGCTTGTGTATTGCATTCATGCCTTAACTCATCTTAATCGCATGTCACTGTGGTTGCAGTCATCTATAAATAGTTCAGGGTCAAATCTTCCAGATAGTTCTGGGCGATCTTTTCCTGCATCTTTCTCTGCTCAATCTGGTGCGGCTTCCCCTGTTTATCATCATAGTGGTGAGTGTGACTGTCTAAGATTGGGTTTTTTGGGGTGTTCATCCTCTGCCTTAATCAATTCCATATCAATTTGTATGCAGGCTCAGTGCAAGGGCTTCATAACATGCATGGAAGCTATAACATCCCTAATATGTCGGGAGCATTGGCATCTAGAAATTCATCAATGAACAATATGCCTTCTGGTGGGGTTCAACAACCTAGTGGGAGCCTTGGAAGTGGGAGATTTGGGTCAAACAATCTTCCTGTTGCACTCTCACAGGTATGTTGTTGTTCATCTAAATGATATCCTGCTATGCTTGGGTATGGGAGTGGATCAGTGGATGGATTTTGAAGTGGTAATTAAGTTTATGGATTTTTTTAAAATCTTTTTCACCTGTGTTCCTCTAGGCAGATATCTCATGGTAGCTCTCATGGACATTCAGGAGTTACGAATAGAGGAGGTATGAGTGTTGTAGGAACTCCTGGATATAATAGTAACTCAATTGGTGTTGGTGGATCTATTCCTGGAATTCTTCCAACCTCTGCTGCAATTGGTAATCGTGGTGCTGTTCCAGGCCTTGGGGTGTCTCCCATATTGGGTAATGCAGGTCCTCGGATTACAAGCTCCATGGGAAGCATGGTTGGAAGTGGAAATATTGGGAGGAATCTTAGTTCTGGAGGAGGACTATCTGTCCCTGGTCTCACCTCTCGCTTGAATTTGTCAGCTAATAGCGGGTCTGGAAGTTTAGGTGTGCAAGGGCAAAGTAGATTGATGAGCAGTATGCTTCAACAAGGTATATAGCCTCTTTGTGTGTAATTTGGCTCCACGGGTAGGACAGTTGGGCAAGAGTCATACCTTTGAATCATATTGGTAGCTTAAAGGTGTATGTTCCCTGGGGCCTGGACATAGTGGTATATCCAGCCTCTGGATTTGAAAATTTTCTATTAATATTCTCATAAAATTAATGAGCAAGAATCTAATTCTACTTGTCTCTAGGTTAATTTCAGTATTTGTTGTATATGATTGATATTTATTTATTCACATCTGCAATTGTTCCATTATGCAATCTGTAAGGGATTACTGTTTAGATCTAAGAATATGCAGTCTCTAAAATCTAAGAATATTCATTCTTTCCACTATTCAAATTATGAACTGTGGTCAGAATTCGGAGCAGAATTATCCACTATTCATTTGCAGGAAATCCGCAGGTAGTATCTATGCTTGGAAACTTCTATCCATCTGCTGTTGGTACTTGGTCCATTATCTCAGAACCATGTGCAAGCAGTAAATAATCTAGGCTCAATGGGAGTGCTGAATGATGTTAATACGAATGAAATTCCCCTTTTGATATCAATGACTTTCCTCAGCTGACAAGTCGGCCTAATTCTGCAGGAGGGCCTCAAGGACAATTGGGTATGAAGAACTTTTTTAGTTTCTCTTACTATATCCTTACTTAAAGCTTGCTGCTAAGTTGGGATGACAGCTAACACATATTTGTAGGTACTCTGAGGAAACAAGGACTTGGAGTCAGTCCTATTGTTCAACAGAACCAAGAATTTAGTATCCAGAACGAAGATTTTCCAGCATTACCCGGATTTAAAGGTGAATTTTTATTCGTCACAGCCTCTATCTTTCTGTCCTTTCCATATCTGGTCTTCTTCTTTAAGCTGTGGTTGCATTGAGGCAGCTAAACTTTGTGTTACTTGTCTGTGCCTGACTTTGATGAGCCAGGATTGTCTATGGTCACTACTATGTAGGGCTATATTATGTTCGTTGGTGACCATGAGACTTGAATTTTGTCTTGTTATACTTTATGACCTTGCTTTTAAAAATGTGCCTCATCTAAGGCTGTAACCTCAGTGCTTAGATGTGGTTCAGTGCTCCTTTTTCTAAGTGTGTCTCGAGGGTGCAGTTTAGATTTTGATTGGACTTTTTTATAACATCCTTAAGACCTAAAAGAACCTGAACTTTCCCCCATTAGATGTTTTTATCTGATCTGTTAGAGGGATACCCGTGTTGAAATTACTTTGTTCCCTCTCACTCAGTGGTACAGTAATGTTACTTGGAACTTACTCACTGATCCGGATATTATGAATTGGTGAAATTTTGTCATTAATCAAGCGTCAACTTTTGTCTTCTCTGGCATTTCTAGTCTGTCTGAACATGCTTTTTGATCGGTTTTGAGCCATCACATAATATGGGATACTGTATTCTTCTGTCAGATAATTTTTCAATACAGCCTAGGTGCTCGTTCTCCATTTTCCTTTTTCATTTATGCATCTGATAATTGCCAGATGTTAAGCAGGTGGAAGTGCTGATTACGGTATGGATATTCATCAAAAAGAGCAACTTCATGATAACATGTCAATGATGCAGTCTCAACACTTTTCTGTATGTATCCTCTCTTCTTCTTGAAACAGGTTCTCTTTGCTACGTTAGCTGTTCTGTGAATGATGTTTCTTATGAGTAGATATAACAATGAAATTAACTGTTCATCAGTCATGCAAGTATATTATCTTTGGCTTTCCAGCTGGACTTTCTTTTTGGGATTGAGGGAGCTTGCGAAATAATGGGAGTAGATCTTTTATACTTCAAGAATAAACATTACTAAATTCTCCCTTGATGATGACCTCACCTTGCTAGACCTGACCTGCCTTCTTAATCCAACATGACTTGACACAGGTAAAGGGGGTTGTTGGTCAGGGATCTTCAACACATCTTGACCCTTGATTATGATTATGGTCATTAATAAACTCTCTCCAACTAGTTGAAGAATTATTTATCAACTTAAATTCAACCTGTTGGACTTCAAGTATTATCTATGGTTAAATGGTTTGACATCACTTGATGAATGCTAGTCTTTAAAAAGCTTTGTACTAGTCGGATAATCAAGTGTTTTGTATTTCGAGCTGAACATTATTGATCTCGAGTATTACTTAAGTATAATTGGGATGCCATAACTTCATAAGATCAGTAAGTGAGTCTGGCTTTGGTTGACCAGTCTTTGATTTGTTGTCTTCTCAGCATGAATCAATAAATTGAAACTGTTATGTATAAGATAAATTGGCTTATGGTATGCACATTGATGTTTCGCCTTTGGTTTTTAGATGATGTGGGCACCATTCTGTAAGTAAATATGTTGACTATAGTGTGCCGCACTGCGTTTCCTTGTTTTTCTTTCATTTTAAGTCTGGGTGAAGTAGGAAGGATGAGGGGTGTGGGCATGTGCTTACACAGGCTTGTTCTATGCAGATGAGAAGGTATTCTGGATTCAATTTAGGCGGCCCAAACTCATCAAATCGGCAGCAGCAGCAACATATGCCATCTGTCTGCTCTGGTGGGGTCTCCTTTTCAGCAGTAAACAACCAAGAACCTGCACACATGCATGGGTCGGATATGTCCCCCTCACATTCTATGTATCATTTGCAGGTATAGTATTCCATAAATTTTGAGATAACTTGTGGTCGTAAGTTCAAATTCCCATGATGTGAAGAGATTTTTCATGCATGAGCATCACTGGGTAACACTGCTGTTGCCTGCTGGCGATGTTTGTGTGGCAGAATACATTGTGAATTAAGTCTTTATCTCTAGTTCCCAAGAGTGGGTGGAGAGCATTTTGTAAAGATTTATCATGCCAGTCAAGCCATTTACATCAATATTTGATAATATTTATTCCTCCAAGGTGTGATATAAGCACTGGATTTCAAGAACTTTCCAAGGGCCTAAGGTACCTTTGGCTTGGTAATTTTATATATTAAGCACTAACATTATACTTTTTAAAGTAGTAAAGTCAAGGACCTGGCTAAGACTAGAGTGTTTACCGTTTTTTATGACTTTGAAAATACTTTCTTTTCCCTCCTAATTGAACAATTTGCTGCCTACTCATCAGTTTTATGGCAACTAATAGGCCAGTTTGACCTTTTTCTGAATGTGGTTGGCCTCGAATATTCTGGAACTGAGTGGTCTGGTCCAACTACATGCTGGTCCGTTGATCAATTTTTCCTTTTGTTTAAAGCTTTGACCAACTACTGTGGCTGGGGTTTGAATTGCTAGGACCAGTCGAGTGTAGATCCTGTTTTCAGGTCTTAAACTCCTGTTTCTTTCAGGCTTAAATGACATCTCTCCCATGTCTGGAGCTTATTTTCTTCCATTATACGTAATGACTAACTCTGTCTTTAATATCACCTCTTATCTTTGTGAATTCATTTCCATCATGTAATGGTTCTCTGGTTTTTAGGTTCATTGCTGTTTATATAATCTCTTTAGGTGATCACATTCTTTGATAATTTCTGAGTGGGTATGTTGAATGTTGATCTCATTACGCTAATTTTGATGGAAACTTGAAAGTATTTGATGCTTCTTAAGTGGCCATTAATAGTTTTTCGTGACGTGTACCTTGTCATTCAAGATATAAACTTGTGCGTTGTGGGAACACAAAAGAATGTGGCTCACGAAGTGTGTTAACACTTGACAATGTACTTCATCTTTAGTCGTCATATTTTCTTACAGAGTGGAGGTGGAACTCCTGGAATGGGCCTAAGGCAAATGAACTCATCAAACAATTATGACCAGCTCATGCAACAATATCAACAGCAGCAGAGCCAGCCACATTTCCGGCTCCAACAAATGTCTCCTGTTAACCCTTCCTTTAGGGACCAAGGTGTGAACAAGACCATGCCAAGCAATGCGTCACAGGTTCCAGCCCCTGATCCATTTGGGTTGCTTGGGCTGCTGAGTGTGATTAGGATGAGTGATCCTGATTTGACCTCCCTTGCCCTTGGGATCGACCTTACTACTCTTGGGTTGAACCTGAGTTCTCCAGAAGATCTTTACAAAAGTTTTGGCTCTCCCTGGACTGAGGAGTCGGTGAAGGGTGATCCTGAATTCGTTGTACCTCAATGCTTCTATTCAAGACCACCATCTCCACTTCATGTGAGAAAGTTCACTCTTACTCTGTATATATTTGTTTTTTTTGGTTGGGAAGAGCTTTTTTAAGTATTATTTGTTTACCCTGAATGGTCATTTGTTTCTTTTATTGCTCCATTTCTAGCCTGCTCTTTTCCGGAAGTTTAAACGTAGAACTTTGTTCTACATCTTCTACAGGTTAGTTCTTGAGGCCGGGGACAACCTATATGGTGTGTGGTTTATGAGATTGGTTTCTGAAAGGCTATTCTTGTGTTTTTGCAGCATGCCAAAAGATGAGGCTCAGCTGTATGCGGCGGATGAACTGTATGTTCTTGAATTCGCCCCCAAGTCTCATCTCTTTCCTGCTTTATTTTCAGAACGGGATTGCTGTTGAGTGCCCAATGATTTATGTCTTTATTTGTCCAGCATGAGAAGAGGGTGGCTGTATCATAGAGAAGCGAGGATGTGGTTCAAAAGAGCACAGAATGTGGATCTTCTTGCTACGCATCAGACCTACGAGAGAGGTTCATACAAGTGCTTTGACCCTAACACATGGCAGAAAGTAAACAGGGTAATTCGTGCCCCCTTTTAACTTTACTTTCATCTTTCTATTATGCTTGATTATATCTTAGTCGGTGAATTTATTTTGTTTTCCCCTTGACAATGGCAGCCTAATTTTATTCTCCATTATGACTTGATTGAGAAGAAGCCTATATTGCACCAGCAGCAGCAACAACATTAGTTTCTCTTTCTCTCGGTTAGGAGTAGAATGTAAATCGTCCGTATTATGAATTTCCTAATCTTTGTTTAGAAACTTAGAACGAGCAGCGCTCAATGCACTTTCCTGCCATTTAGGTCTCCCTATTAGGGCCTGTTCGCTCGTTAGCCTTTTATTTTGCTGGGCATTAATTGAAGATTAATGTCCGAGGGAAAGCGCACATCAAGCGTGTGTGGGGTTGTGGGCCGTTCGCTTGCCACCTCAAACTTAAACATTGCATTTGTAAATAAAATACTAAAGTGCCCCTTCAATGCAGTTCGTACGTAATCAAAAGGGAAGTGACAGCTAGTAGTACGAAGCTGAAAAAAGAGGGCAATATGGTAATAATATACAGTGGGCACATAAACAAAAAGTAGCAACTTATTTTCTAAACGCAGGAAACCTGCCTTTATTTTTTAATCCCTGCTCAGCATGAAAAGTGACATCTTTTTTTTCTGAAATCGTGGGGTTGTCTCATCACATTAAAGATAAAGACCATTAATGTTAAAAAAGACCAAGAACGAACGGTAATGTTTTAGTGGGATACTCCCATCTTGAAAACAGGTGCTGTATTTACTTTTCCAGTTCATCAGAGAAAGTGTTTTAGTCCATTGCCAGCTACAAAAGATGAATCGTACAGCCATAACATAAGGTATTTGTCTATATTGATTCTATTGTCATTTTTTAATAAAAAATTATTTAAAAAAGAGAAGGAAAAGCTAATTATTGTTGAAAATTGTATATGGTATCACTCAGCGTAGTTTTACAGAGTAGTCACACAAAAATAATTTACGAGATGTCACTTGCAGAAAAATAATTTATTAGATGCAACTTCTCGAGTTTTATTGGTTAAAACATTGGAAAGATTCCATGTAATCCCCTACATGGCTGTAGTCTACAATGAAATAAACTCAAAAGCAGATCCATATTACAAGATCCAACTTTTTCCATTCCAAGTTTTTTTAAAACCTAATGTCCAATCTTAATCTGGAAAATTTTAAAGGGGTGACAATTTTGACACCGACACATTTAACACGAAGCTGATACAAAGTTAATGTGTGTGGGTTTTAAAATTGACACGATTAAATAAGCGGGTCAACCCGAACACGACTTGTTTAATAACAGTGCCGGGTTTGGTTTAACATATGTAACTCGTTAACTCGTTTAAGTAATTTATATTAAATAAATATATATTATAAATTATAGATTAATTATTTTTATCAAATTTTAATATAAATAAGATATAAAGATATTAAAAACGAAGTATTTTAATTTAAAGTAAAGTTAATAATATCATAGAATGACGAAACTAATGTTAATTAGTCAAATTAGTTTCTTATGTATAACTAAACAGATTAGGTTTGAATTTATATATGCGGGTTTGAGTTTCAAATTTGGACAAGATTAGTTAATTAGATCGGACGGGTCAACCCGTTTAATAAACAGGTCAACCCGTTTAATAAACGGGTTGGGTTTCATATTTGGACACGATTAATTAAATGGGTTGGGTTGGGTCAATCCGTTTAATAATCGGGTCGGGTTTGGGTTTAGCCTAACACGACCCGCGAACCCGTTTTATGGGCTCTTATGGATTAAATCAAGAGACCGATTAGGCATCACCGGCGTTGGGCCTACTATTCGTGGAAAGCTTAACCATCCACTTAGCTACAAGCAAGAGTCAAGTGTGGACTTCAACCTCCCAACGACAAGTCCCTTCACTGATTCACATTCCCGTGGCCCAAGCGCCCCAGTAGAATGCCAGGCCGCAGTTCAGACTGAGTCAACTTCGTCCCTCTAACTGCAACCCGAAACTGTTGAACGTTGCTAAAGTCTTTTGATGAACCTTTTGACATGCTGGTCGATCTTAGTCTTTCGGTTCATTTATGGATGTGAATCGTGTTAAGGTTCTAGATGGTCAACGAATGTTTGGCTTAACGGTTGCAACCAAGTATTGATCCAACAAAATGATTGTCGTAGGTTGTTACCCCTGCCGTCGCTAGCAAAAGTCGAAACCTTAGGCGTTGCCGACGTTGCTGGTAAGTCCTCGGACTCCAGGTGTTGTCCTGTGTTCGGTAGGTTCAACCATCTTTAAGTGGTTGACAGATGATATTGGTGTTGACCTTTTGGCCCTGCGCGTCGAACAACTTGGTTATTGCGGTTCGGACCCGCCATTGAGATGTGATAATTCATGTTGAGTTTATGATTCACGTGGTGATTCGCACAGTTTTGTGACCGACCGATGGGTTAGCCTAATATGTAGTGTGCATTGAATTCTGGTGTAAGCTCTAAGAGACCGAATCTAAGGGTGAACGTGCCCATAGAAGAGAGAATCGGTCCCCTTAATAAAACATGGCAATTTGAGGTTGTTGAGGTCCTTGAGAATTGACTTGTCCAAGTCAGGTATTCTTGTGCTGGTCAATGGCTAATATGCCAAAGACTTATCTGTTTCCATACCTCGATCAGTGTTTTCACTTCACCAAGCGAGCCTTATATGTAGGCAAGCTGCTGGAGTGTGTTGATAGACTTGACATTCTATAACGACGTGCTTTGTTAAGGGCTGTTTGGCCGATAACAAGGTCATGCTGCCGATAAAACCATACGGTTACACCGTAGTCAGGTTTGTTGTGGCAATGACCTAAGTTCCCAGAACTCCATGGGTTAGTTTAAAAGGGAACTTAGTAACGAGGTGATATTAACAAGTTGTGTTCTTTTGGAAAGGATCCATCGTTGGCTTTAGAGATGTAATGGGCTCAATTGGTCATCCTGTCCGAAAATGAGCACTTAAGCTCATGAGGAAGTGACCTCTTGCAAACCCCTTTGCGATAAGGTGCACATGTGGTTCTAAGTAAGATCGGACATCTCTTCAGTTTCCTCCTAGTGAAGAGAGACCTTCTGAACCCTGCGGTGAGTGGGATGTGATACGAGATCTAAGGTGCGGAAAGATAAATTCCACAGGACGCAGGAAACTCTTGGAACTCCTCAAAAGTTGGAAGATTCAATCCAACTAATTGTGAACAACCCGTTCTCCTGGAAAGGAGGCACATTAGGGATGGTCCCATAACAACCTTTCCCTTTCTTCTTAGTGTTGGAAGGGGATGATGTGTTATATCGTGATTCAAGGGTTGTCATAAGTCCTCAATTATGCTTTGTAGACTTTGACCACTTGAGCTTACGATGACCTCACCATAATCTGGTGTTGGGAATGTTGTTACCGTATTAAGTAGAAAAGGGCGATAATTGGCCCATCTTTCTTGCCGGCTTACTTGTACTGTGAAATTTAATTCGCTCAGTCTCGTGGTTTTGTGTGAAAGATTCGCTAACTACGGTGACCTAGAACAGAATTAGCGATGTGATCAAAGCCTAAAACTACCTTTGGCTCAAGATGGGACTTGAGACCCGATGTGGCTTCATGCTACCAAGTGTTGGGTGCATTTGCAATGCCTTGCAGTGCCGTGATAGTTACTATATCGCGCAGTTTAGCAGGAAGTGATGTGGTCCCCTTGGGGCCCCATGCATGTGAAAGGTCCCAGAGTTCTAGTGGAAGTGTGGCTTTGGCCCAGGGCTCCACCAAGGTGGAACCTAGGGAATTTTCTAACAGTACTTGGATTTGGCTGGAGACGCGTTTACGTCCCAGGACCGGTGGGAAGTTTCTTTTTAAGTCTTCGACGTTGCCCTTGTCTCGTGGTTGGGTGCCTAGCACTGAAACTACTTGGTTCCTTTTAGGTGGTTGTTCCCCTTGGTGTATCCTGACAGTTGTGAAAGAGAAACTTTGGGGTGTATCATCGGTGCAGAAGTGTGCTTGGTGTGATCCAGTGCCTGTCCGTTCGAACGCATAAGTAGCGTTGGCATTGACTCTGGCCTCTAGGAAGGATCCCCAAGTTCATGAGTCAGGACGCACAAATTTACGCGGGGAAATGACCCATCCGACGTGCAGACGTTGACCTGTCAAGGTCTTCGTCACCCGTGCAAATCCTGCATGGGAGTAGGCACGACCAGTTAAGACTCAGCTTGTCAGGGCTGGTGTCACCGGTGATGAGTAGTGCAGTATGTGTCGATGCAAATTGAAGAACCTATTACTGCACAGCCTCACCGAAATGTTGCCGCACCACGAATGGAAGGACTCAGGATGCCGCAACAACATGAATCGTTGTACACTTGGTGTCGTTGTGACGTGAATGGAAGGACTCAAGACGTCACAACAACTTGAGCTTCTGAACACTAAGTGGAAATGTGTCGCTAAGATAATGGCACAAGATGCCCCAACGCTGTGGTGCTTAGTAGACTGATGACCCATTTATGTAGATCGTGGTTGAAGTCAAAAGTATTTGAGCTTCGAAGAACACAAGGTTTAACGACGTAAAGTAGTTGCCTGTGTATGGGAATCAAGGACAATGTTTGTGGGTTATGGTACCTTCAAAGTAGGGAAATGGTTGGAGTGTGATAAAATCTTCTTAGTTGAGCTAAGACTCATCGTTGTATCTTGCCGGGGATGGCAAGAGCTTCGGTTGAGGAGTCTGTCATGCCTCTTTTTGGCGAGCTGCTTGATGACAAGTAGCCCCATGCCAGTTTCCCTTTGGTTGGTGCCCACTTAGGCTTGTGTTGGGTTTACTTGTCAATCCCATACTTGATTGTTGCTTAGACTTAGTCCCTTAAGTTCCACGGTCCTTGAGGCCCCTAGAGGATGAAGGTTCGAGGGGCGGGCATTGGTTGAAGGGCATGAAACGTTGGGCTTGGCCGAGCTGAGTTGTGTCATCTTGTGACTCGAGCGAGGGCCGAGTTTGCAGGTGTTGTGGAGGACATCCGTCCGGGCCTGATGAGGACCGGGCATGCCTTTGGGAATGCATGCTGCCAGGGTGACTTGGTAGCAACTCCAAGAGACATGAGTACGTTGTGCTCAATGCTGGCCCTTAGGTTGTGAGTGCTAGTGTGACCATAGGCACGAAGCAACTAGGGGTTGTCCTGATAGTTTGACTCTTGCCACGAAAGGTGCAAGGGGCATTGCACATCATAAGCGTCTTACGGTTCGGCATGGATTGAGTCCTTGGAAAGGGCGGAGACAAGGTGCGACGTGGCCCGCGTTAGCACACCTCACTGACTCGTACTAGTTGGGGTCCTTTGGCTATTGGGCCGATGAAGGCTTGAACGTTCCGAGGACGAGTGCAGCCACTAAGTGGTGCACAAGTACTCAGGCTGCAGTGAGAGGGACGAAGTTGACTCAGTCTGAACTGCGGCTTGACATTCTACCGAGGCGCTTAGGCCAGGGGAATGTGAATCAGCAAAGGGACTTGTCGTTGAGAGGTTTGAATCCACTCTTGACTCTTGCTTGTGGCTAAGTGGATGGCTAAGCTTTCCACGAAGAGTAGTAGGCTGGTTGGGTCTTTGACCCAACGCTGGTGATGCCTAATCGGTCTCTTGACTTAATCCATAAGAGCCCCTTGGGGTCTCACTTCCGCGCAAAATTTTCCGGATTTAGATTGGGCATTACAATTTTGGTATTATTGACCTTTGAGTATTTATAGCCTTTGGCATTTAAATTTCCACTCATATTGTGAGTTGGTCAACTTGACCCTCTTGGTCAATTTGGTTGAATTTGGTCTATGTGATCAACCTATTAATTCGGTCAACACAGTAAAGGTCAATGTACTGACTCGGTCCATGCGTTTCCACTGACCTTAGTGATTTTTTGTTATTTAATCTCCTTACTTAATCAAACCCTTAAGTAACCATTTAATTTTATGATTTTTACACAACTTTAAATAGCCTACTAATGACTTAGGTTTTCTTCCCTAATCATTCTCATCACAATTTAAATTCCAAACCTTAATACATGATCTACAATTCGCTTCCAATGCCTTAATATATAACCTTACCTTTTAATCATCTTATAATCCTCACCAACCTTAGACATTGACATTAAGACCCTTATAGTAATGTAGTATAATGTAATTTTCTCTCTTTGTGTTACATTTTATAAATCCCAAATCCATACCAATGAGCTCATTTAATTGGCTTTTTAATTCATTCACGACTAAATGACTATAGTTCCCTTTGGATGCTTAATCCAAAACTTATTATAACTCTACAAGTTCCATATGAATTACGTCTAATCTAATTGGCCCAAATTACTTTGTATCTTGATCCAACCTCCCCCCTCTTTTAATGAATATCTAACTTGGTATGTTTATAGGATTTCCTTATCCATATCTATGGGCCCTTACAATTTTAATTCATAAGTGAGCTTAATTTATTCCACCCCTCGGCCCATTACCACTAGTTATACATAGAGGTGGCAATTTTTACCCAACCCGATAACCGGACCCAAACCCAACCCGAAAATAACTGGTATGAGTTAAGATTATTGATCCATTTGATTTTTGGGTCGGGTATGGGTTACCTATTAAATATATGGGTTGGGTATGGGTTAAGGGTCCCAACCCGAATTCAACCTAACCCGCTTACTTAATTTAATTAAAATAAATAAATAAATAAATAAATAAATATGTATATATTTTATTTGGATATGTATTAATTCTATAACCATTAGTATAATAGCAAACAAAAATACTATCACTTCTTTAGATCCACACAAATATTTATTTTATAAATCCAAATACATTCTCTAGACCATCTATATCCACCATTCACTGTTTGTTTGAAAACCTAAATACTATGTCAATCATTAGTTGCACAAACTCCACCGTTCACACTATTTCATCCGCACAAATAAGGGCTATGACTTAAGATTATTGACCCATTTAACAAAATGTTGACATTTGGAAAAATGGCACACAATGATTCAAAATAAATGACCATCTTGTGCACACTTTTATGGAGGACGGATCATTCTACAGAAAAACAAGAGTATTCGTATTTAAATGGGTTAAACGGGTCGGGTTTGGGTTCAATGATTTTATATGGGTTGGGTATGGGTTGAAAGTTTGTAACCCGATCATTTTTGGGTCGGGTATGGGTCAATACAATTTTAATTGAGTTGGGTATGGGTGAACTTCAACCCGACCCATCAACCCGAATTGCCACCCCTAGTTATACAACTCCTGATGTCTTGAACACAATCATTGGGTTAGGTGGTTGGGTTTTTAATTGAATAAGGTTTTTATGTTATGCCTTAGTCTTAAGCCCAATTAATTTAACTAGTCCAAATTCCTATTTTAAGTTTAACCAGATTGGTCCGAAACATATGGAGGTGGGCCTTTCCCTTGGCCCAACCTTGGTTTTGGGTCATAACTATTATCCATTTATTTAATTAGACTAGTCAGTTGACCATTCGGTTAATGAAAACAACTAGTCAATTTGACCCAATGTCAATGCATTTAAGTCTAGTAAAAGTCAACTAAGTCAACTTTGTAGGTTTAGACAACGGGTCCACCAAAGCCATTTTGGGCCCGAGCCCACATTTTTATTATAGAGTTAGGTTGCGGGCCTAGTTCCTATGACCCATGGTCAATTTGTTAGCCCACATCAGTTCACTTGTATTTGGGGAATTTTAATTTGGGCTTGGCCCACTTCTTAGCTAATTACCCATATTTCAATATAAGCCATTCCATTAACCCAATTGGATTTGCAACATAGTAAAACAATTATAACATGCATAACTAACAAGGAAAACTAACTTACATATGAAACATAATACATTATTAACTCTAACATTAATCACAATCATCCTAATTAAAAAATTACCAAAACCCCAAATAATTGTTCTTATTGAATTTTATTCATTTATTATTTTTATTATCGTTACTATTTCTATCGGACCCAAATTCTGAGTTAACCAAAACCCTAACTTTGACCAAACTGAAAATTCCCAAATAAATTCCAATTTGAAACCTTAATTTCGACTTAGTCAAAATTCCTAATCTAACTATAATTCCAAACCCTAATGTTGACCTGATTTCAATTTTGACCACATTCCCTAATCTTGACCAAATTGGATTTCCATTTCCAACTTTGACCAAATTTCAATTTCGACACAAATTTTTTAATTCACTAATTCAGAAACCCTAAATTCCTAGTTCACCTAAATTATATCCAAATTTCTAGAAATTACCCAATCGCCCCAGTATTTCTTAGGTTTAACACTTTAACCCCAATTCAGCTTTAATTATAATTTTTTTACCTTGATTTTCCTTAGAATTACGGTTTCACCCCAATTAATTCCAGAAAACCTAATTTGACCAGAAACTCTAATCCAATTTGAAATTCACGTTCATCCCGTTTTATTTTCCAGAGATTACCAAGTCGTATTAAAATTTGCCCTAACTTTCAAAATCATGAAAACATCAAAAGTATTCCTACTTAGTAAACAACCGAAATCAATCCATATCAACCCTAATTTTTGAATTTCTAACTACACCATATTAATCCAGATTTGTGTACACAACCATAGTCACAAGTAAACCCAGATTTTGTTTTTTTTTGTACATAAACAAAAGCATAATAGTTGTAATAACACTATTTTTTTTGCATTCACGCTAATTTTAACCTGGAAGGTTCTAAGGAGTCGATTTGTTGCCTCCTTGCTCTCGGCTTTGTTCGAAAACAAGGGTAAAGTCAAGTTTTGTCCAAGATCTAGTAAGATTGTTGTAGATTTGAGGTTTAAGTTTTGAGTCTACTACTTACACTTGCGGTTATGTTTCTCCTTGGATTTTTTCTTTCCGTTTCTGGTATGGCCGAGGCATAAGCTTATGTGGGACTTCTGAGTTCGTGCAAGAAGAAGATAGAAGGAAAGAAGTAAGTTAGGGTTTCCAAAAAAATGGGTTTCGAAACCTATAGAAGATAGACAGGTAAAAACATAGAAGGATGACCGTTTTTTCTTACCTTCTTCGTTTCGGTTTTGTACCATACAAATCCCCACTAGTTTCTTCTCGGTTTTTCCTCCTCAGATCCAGGGTTTCCAGCACTCGTAAGGAGAGGGAAAGTAGAAGTAAGACTATATTCCAATTCGGTTTGAACTCAGAAGAAAACAGAGGAAAACGTAGAAGAAATTGCTCCTTACCTTGAAATCTGGCGTGACCACAAGTGAAGAAGAAGGGGATGTATGTTCCTTGTCACCGGCGAGAGTCACCAGGGAAAGAGGCGGCCGATGCAGGAAGATAATAAAGAGGGAAAAGGTTAAGGGAGGCGCCGAGCGTGTAGTTCCTTGTTGTGAGGTTAGGGTTTCAAAACTGAGAATGAAGAAAAAGATAAGAGAGAGTGGAGAGGCACGTAAGTATGTCCCAATAGACAGATTAGAGTTGCAATATGTCAAAAGTATAGAAGGGAGTGAAGGGTGGTGCCTGATTTTGGGCTCCCTTTTCTTTTCTTTTTTTGTTTTCTGGGCTGGACTCGTAGAGAAACACGGCCCTGGCTGGCCCATTTAAGCAGCTGGGCTTATTTTAGCCTAATTGATCCTCCCAACTTGCTAGTTTGAACTCTGTTTGTTGTTAGTTTGTTAAACAAATTCCCAACCTTCCTCAAATTAATAATTTATGTTGTTAATTCATGTAATAGTGTATATAATCTGTTACACATTACTTTATTATTTAATTTCTCTCTTCAATAGTATCTTTTAATTCTAGCATTTGATGTGATGACACGTGTAGCATTGTTATCCCAACTTTATTATCTAATTTCCATAATTTCATGGAGGGTGTAACAACCCTTCTTGAACCTTATAACCTATTATATATGTAAATATAATCAAGGTTCCATAAATCCTTAATTAATTAAGACTCATTAGTCTTAATAAATTATATAATTTGGCTTTAATAAATACGTAATTAAGCCTTAGTTATTTTATAATCTTCAGGGATATTTCATAATCCCTTACTAATTAAGGTAGATAATATTTGGGGTATTTCAATCTACCCCCCTTAAAGAGACTTCATCCCGAAGTCGTCTTCCTCAAATAATCATCTGAGGAAATCAAGTCTTGATAGCATATATCTATCCGATGTAACACTAATAGCGTATATCTATGCTTATATAGCACCTATCCAACATTCGTGGCATTTACTTTATTCATATATGGATATAGGTGATCCATCCGCACCCTATTTCATTTCTATACCAATACCCTAACAACCTCCCCGAGGTGTTCATGTTATTCCATCATTCCATAACTACCAATACCATATTGGTCCTTTCACCTTCCACAAAGGAATATATATATATATATATATATAGGTATAGGTATATACATCACAAGTATCACAAATGATACATCATAAGCAAGTGTATTCATAAACACAATCAAGTATCTCATAGGATACTTAACATACATACGAGTGCACAATGCACATTCAAACAAGTACAAGTGTACAACTAGGTATGCCCACATACAATACATATAAGTGCATAAATGCACATACAAACAAACACCGTTAAGTATGCCCCGCATACACACTCACCAAAACTTAGTGCACACATGTGCACTGCCAAGATGCTCTACCCCCCTTAAAAAGGGATACACGCCCGTACCCCACAAGTATACAACATCAGCTAAGCAAAGAACGTTGGATACTTGGCTCTCATAGAGTTCTTCAACTCCCATGTGGCCTCTTCCGCCTCATGGTTCGACCAAAGGACTTTGACCTTTTTAATGGTCTTGTTCCTAGTCTCCCTCGTTTTTGTATCAAAACTTCGGAGTGAAGTCTCCTCATATCTGAGAGATGGGTCTTGAAATACCCCTGTTGGAGTATGAAGGGGTTGCTGAGATAGTCAACCAGATCAAACGAGTCAATCACACTTCTCAAAACAAGACAGAATCAGTCAACCTTGAAAGATCGAGTGAGCTCTTAGATCGAATGAGTCTCTCAGTCCTTACCGAAAGAGCGAGAGAGTCCATCTATGTGAATTCATCAATTAGTTATGAAATTCAAAGAGCAACGTCCACTAAACCATAACAGTCATCAACTATCATCTTTGGCCGAAATTCATGCAAAAGTAAGCAAAATCCAAAGCCTTGACTTTCTGATAATTCGAGAGAGTCTGTCAGGCAGTTGCTAAAATTAAGGAGCAAGTACATCAACTACATTGACTGAAAATGGTCATCAACGTTCAGACTTGGACCAAAATTCTCTCAACGTGGCACTAATCTGAAGACTTGGCTCCAGCTTCTGAAATTTGGCTCCAACTTCCGAAATTCAAGAAAAGAGTCGTTGGTTCCTGAAATTTCGGAACTGACAGAGTCAGTCTGCTACATCAGACGTGCGAGTCATAATTGAATGTTGCCAAGTCGTCCAATGGATTGGTAATTGTCCGAAAATTATGGGCCAAGACTTAGCAACGTTTACAAAGAAGTAAGGACCGGATTTTAAGCAACTACAAGTAACTTCAACGTTTAGATGACAGAAATTTCGGAAGCAGACTCCTTCAACGGATCCACTATATATGAGAGTTATCATTTCGTTTCTTACTGCAGCTTTCCAGAGAGAATTATTCACAGCATTTGTTTAGAGAAAGCTTTGCCTGTTTTAGAGGGAGATAGAAACAAAAAGAGAGAGAGAGAGAGAGAAGTACTAGATTCGTTTGTGCATATCGACAGAGTCATTCTAGGTAGGACCTAGTTTTCACTACACTTATCATTGAGCTGATCAGAGATTGTATTGGGTGGGTGAGTGAGTGAAAACCACGAAGTAGATCTCATCTACTGAGTGGGCATTATAAGTTGTTTTGTTTTGACCAGGAAATAAAATAACTTATATTGTGTATCCTGCTGAGTTCGACTGAGTCCCTCTACCTTTCGAGTGTTAATCCATTGAGCTCCACAGAGTCTTTCTATCTTTCACAGCATTAATTCATTTAATTCCTTTAAGTCTTCCGCGCACTCAGTTCAATCAGTTCGATTGAGTGTTTCTACGTATTAAGTGTTCTTGCGTACAAAGGTTGATTGAGTCAAACCAACTCATAGACTCACACCTTGAGTTGGTTTGAGTTAGCCACCCGATCCTACACGTGGTATCAGAGCCTAGGTTAGGCTGACAGTCAATCAACGAGGCAATGACAGATCTCTTCGTCAATCAAAACAACAAAATGCACTTCGAGCACCCCAGACTCACGTCCACCAACTATGATCATTGGAAAGATGAGATTGAACAACACAATGAGTCATTCAACTCGGAACTTTGGGAGATAGTCACTGGAGGAGACCTCGCAGTCAATCCAGATCGATCCACATGAACTACTGCAGATCGCAAAAGGTATGAGCTAAATCGACAAGCATCACGCGCAATCTACACCTGCCTGTCCATTCAAGAACAAAGAAGAGTGAATCACTGCAAGTCTGCAAACAAGATATGGACCCTTCTCCAAGCTACTCACGAAGGAGTCACTGAACTCAAGAAATGCAAAGCTCAAGAACTTCGAATGGACTATGAGAATTTTTTGCAAAAACCCGGTGAGTCTCTAGCAGAAGTGCTTGATCGCTTTTACTTACTAACCACTACTAAGCAGGAAGTGAACATTTTACCGGATAGAGAGAGTGTCCTGCACAAGCTGCTTGACAGTCTTAGAGAAGAATGGGCAGAAACGGTAATCTCCACCAAAGCATGCAAGGATTTATCCAAATGGAGCTGTCAAGGCCTAGGTTCCTATCTACAATCCGTAGATAACTACAAGAAGAATGTTCGAAAGAAGTGCGGTAATACATCTTCTTCTTCTTCTTCTTCTTCTAGTAAAATTACTACTTTGAATGACGAAGCCTTGCAGGTTAACTCGAATCAGTATGCCCAAAAAGGAGCCTATGTCGCTGATACTCAAATCAGGCAAGCTAAGGCCGAGTTGGTGGATATTATTGTTGAAGAAAGTGAGGCTGATACTATGGAAGACTTTGTCTTCATAGTAAAGAACTTTCGAAAATTCATGCGTAACCAACCAAATCGACAGAGTCGGTCGTTCTCCAATACCTCTAAACAAGTCTTCAACTCTATCACCTGTTTCAACTGCAATAAACCCGGTCACTTCAAGAAGGACTTCCCCTTACTCAAAAACCAGTATGGAAAATCCCAAGGGAGGTCGCTGATGGCAGCTGTCGGTTGGGGTGATTCAGACTCCGACGATCAAGACACAGAGTCCAGCGACCTGGTATGTCTCATGGCACATGATACGACGGAGTCCATGATCCCCGACAATGAGGTAACTCGTTCCCATCTTGAAACAGATATTTATCGTATAACTCCTATTGGTTTTATGACTTTGATTGCTAAAATGGTCTCTGAGACTAACTCTCTTAAGGCTGATCTCAACAGAAAAATCTCTGAGTTAACTGAGGAACTCGAGATTTCAAAAGGGCTTATGTATGCTTTGAGAGATGAAGCTGAGTGTAACACCCCCGAATAACGACCAACAATCAAACGACGCGCCTAATGGTAACATGAGATGTCTACGCAGCGGTTCCTGCTCTATTCGGGTGCTACAGACGCCAACCACCCACGTGGTTGACAGTCCACAATACTATTTCCAAGTTACGGTCTGAATGACTGGAAGTCCAACCTATGCGAAATCCAAATACAATATAAAGTACAACTCAAGTACCGAGCATCTACAGTTTAGTTAACAACTTAAACAACATAACTCATACATAAGGAAGCATACTACTTAAAGTCTTGCCATGTGGACTACCCCCATGGTAGTCATACCACCTACGCTCCGTCACGTTCCAGATGTTCACCTGTAAAAATAAAGGACTCAGCAAAACTATGCCGAGTATGAACGTGTGAAGCCCGCATGTTACCGGGCCACACGACTACTTGGTCGAATATTATTAAGTCATTTTACATGCTATATTAAAGCAGTAAAGCACCTCACAATACATCATAATATCAAACACACTTTAAGGTAGCATAGCAATATCAGCAAGCAACCAAGCACATCTTGCAAGTAGCACAGCAATATCAATAAGCAACCAAGCACAACTTGCCAGTAGCATAACAATGTCAAACACGCAGTCCAGCACAATAAGCTGCTAGTGTAGCAACAACAGTCAAGTAATTATAGGACGTGTGCGTAGGTACATTATACCGTCGATCCTCGCTATGGGATCATTCAAGAGATTGTGTATTGTTATCTTGATCTCATTACATATGTTTTCCTTTCTTCTCTTGCACCGAGTCCGGGGGATGTAGGTTAGATCCCGAGACTTTATAATGTAGGTGCTATTCATTCCTTGTTTCTTAAATGATCACATTTGTGAATGTTCTTATTTGCTTGGTTTCGTTACACATGTTTTCCTCTATTCTCTGGCACCGAGTCAGGGGATATAGATTAGATCCCGAGGCTTTATTATGTAGGTGCTAATCATTCCTTGTTTCTTCAAGGGTTACTTGTGAATTCTTTTATCACCGCACGTTGGAGGACGTCTCCTCCATAGCTAGTCCCCCATTCCCGACACCCAGGGTCAAGGAAGCGGAAGTCACCTCTAGACTCCAGGATAAGCTTCACCAATTTGTCACTCCCCCATTCCCGACACCCAGGGTCAAGGAAGCGGAAGTCACCTCTGGACTCCGGGATGTGCTTCACCAACTTGTCACTCCCCCATTCCCGACACCCAGGGTCAAGGAAGCGGAAGTCACCTCTGGACTCCGGGATGTGCTTCACCAAAATATATTCCATCATAGACGGTCGAAGGATCTGATGCAGATACCAACTCCCGATCATCCATACCGCGCGGCCCGAGCTGTTGTCTTCCTGGGTTGTTCTCATGTTTCGCAGTTGATACTTTTCGTTTCATTATCATTATAATCTCGACACCATAGTGGGTGTCATTAGCGGTCCTCTAAAGTTAGAGATGAGTTTTCTCTTTGTATAGTTCTTTTGTTTTGTCTACGTGGTTCGTCATGTCTCACCAAAGGAGACTTGCTCTTCATTATCATTAATGTATAGACACCATAGTGGGTGTCATGGTAGTCCTCAATGGTTCAGAGAGGAGTTTCCCTTATAGAGTTTTCTTTGTTTTCATAGTTCGTTGTGTCTCATCTCAAAGTTCCATAACGCGAAAGGGACTAAACTACTGTGTGCGCGCAGGTAATATGCAACAACAATATAACAATCACATAGGCAAGATAGGCAAGCAATCCAATTTCATGCTTTAATCTTATGGTATTTTCACACACAAGGCACACAGCACACAAGCCGTGTAACACGGCAACATACGAACCACACATGTCCATACCTTTTTCGCTAGTTCGGGTTGTCTCACACTCGGAGTCCCTGTCGAAGCACGCTACGATCCTAAAGTTAATTAAGACAATGTGTCAGTTCATTATTTTATGTAACGACACTTTATATCGTATGTCCTTAGGCATGTTGTTACATGCTTAGTTTAGATTGACTCTTGGAAGTTCACATGCATTAATCCTAGGCTTAACTTACTCCTAGGATAGTTCATATCTTTATTACATGTTAATCAAGCCCCTTTTTCCTTAGTTAATGTCTTAGGGCGTTTTAAGGGGTAATTATGTAACAAGTTTGTATAACATAGTATGACTTATCTAATGTGTATTCTTTCCTTAGATGAATGGGTGAGTGATATTTTAACCCTTGTAACGATAATATATATCTTAGGTTACCCCTAAAACCCACTTATACAGAAGTCCAAAGTTTATGAAAACGCCACATAAGTTTAATGTTTAATCTTACATCAACCTCTCTTTTAGTGTGTCAAGACATGTTTATTTTTTTTTCCAACTGTTTCTTTACACACAATCAGGGGAATTGGGTCTGGTTTGGGATCATTAATAAACTAACACCTCACCCATAATACTCCTACAATCCAGTTATACAGAACAGCTATAATAGTAGTAACCGAGACAACCAACTCCAAGTTTCATTGGATTGTTTGTTTCTAGTTAGTTTAATTCATGTCTGTTGCTTTCCTATAGTGTTTACCCAACTAGTTATGTGTGTTAGTCTAGGTTTAAACTCAAAACTTTACTCATAAATCACTCATGTAGCTTCTGTAATTAACTACACAGAAACAACTACATCAGAGTAAACAGAAGCAAGAAAGACTGAAACTCAGAAAACCGACAATTGTGCATATACATGTCTCTTTCTGTTTTTCATCGGTTGTTGGATCCCCCAATGATTTTGCCACTTAATTTACTCTGTAACAATGTTTCTAGTTCACAACTAAGACAACACTACACTCCTAATACCTCAGAAAAATCTGTTACCCAGGAAACAATTTTCAGAAACCAACACACTCACCTTCTGTATCAGTTCCTGTTATCATTCTTGTATTCCTTCTGTACAATAACACGTTTGTCTCTGCTTCATCCCCATGTATCCCTAATCCAACTACTTGTTTATCCCCATTTTAAACTCAAGACTCCACAACTAACACTCACCTAATCCCTCTGTACAGAAACAGAAAAGATCTCCCAGAAACAACTATAAAACTGAAACAGATCTGCTAAATTTCCTTTGTCTTTCTTTTCTGTTCCCAATCTGTTTTATGTTGCCTTCTAAAAAAAAACTGTACTTAGTTATTGAGTTGCTACGTTTTTTCTTTTGAAGCTCAAGAACAGACCAAGAGTAACTCAGACAAATGCCCCGAAACTCCTCTGCACAAAACCAGAAAAACTGATAAGTTATATTCCAGAATCTGATAAGTTATCTTTCTGCTATCTTTACTCTCATTCCATTCTGTTACTCATCCCACTGTCTCTCAAGCTTATCCCTATGTACTCATTGCTCAGCTAAAGGTTTTAATCTCCTCTTTAGACACAAAACTACTACAATAATACTCTCTTAATTTTCTGTACAGGGAACTAACACAAATCTGAAACTGATAAACTGATTTCATTTCTTCTGTTTCGCATCTGTTCCTTTGATCTTCTTTCTATCTGATATTGATCTGTGTGTTAATCTGTCTCCTAAGCCTACTCCAGATACTTTTAGCTTACTAAGGTGTGTTAATAAACCCTTAAACTTTAGACAGACCCAGGACAACAACTGAGATAAAATCCCTCCACAGCAACCCGTAAGAAACTGAACTTAGCTGAAAACTGAATCTATAAACTGATAACTCCACCTTTATTTTCTGTTGGTTCATGAATTGCATTACAGTTTTCTCTCATTACCAGCTTAAGTAGTGTAGTGTGTGATATCCCCTAAGCTCCAGCAAACCAAAACCACTTAGTACATGTTATAGATGCTTCTCCACGACTGAAACTTGACAAAACTGAAACTGAACTCAGAAAAGAAAGAAACCAGAACCCCTAAACTGATATACATTTTCTGTTGATGTTTTACTTTCTGCTCCCAAACCTGTGTTCTGTTTACTCACTTGCTTACTCGTTTAGTTAGGTAATTGGTGTGATTTTATTCTCGAGACCACCCACACCCACTGACTGCACACTGGGGTTAATAACCAAAACAGCAAGTTTCAGAAATTGGAACAAGTTATCCAAGTACTCTTGACAGATTGGTTACTTTCGTTCTCTTATTATTATTTTTTTTTCTGTTGTGTATGAAATTTAAGGTTGTCTCACCTCCTAGTTTTAGCTCTATTACTCAGTATTTTAACCCAAAACAAAACCACCGCAACCAGGCTATACCCCTGAGAAGCTCATATACAGAAACACAAAAACATTTCAGAACTGAAGTTGATGTACCCCTTCTGTTATCGTTTCTTCTATTCCTCTTAGTTTGATTTTCAGTTTCCCAACTTGCCTTACAGTATTAGCTGGAGTTAAACTTATTAATACATCAACGCCACCCCCATGATTCCACTAGACAGTTACTACACATAAGTTAATGTTACAGAACACATGAAATTACAGATTTGTTGGTTATCAGATTGACAGTAGTTTCGTTACCTCAGGTTTCTTCCTGTCTTGTGGAAAGGGGGTTCCTCCTGTAGATTCTTGGTAAGGAATAACTATTAAGTTCTTAGACTCCCGACCCACTGTAAAGGTTACTCACGTGTTAATATGCGGCAACTAGGAAGGAAATAGGGGAAAGAGCTGGAGCAATTTAGCTTGGTGCTCAGGGAAGTTTGTTCTTACCTTCTGATCAAGTCTTCGCAGAGTACAGGTTTCCAGGTTCCCAGTGCTCCACCCCTACTTAGCATGCATGGCTCTTATGCGAGACAACAAGGAGATTAGGAAGACTGATGCATGAGTTTTCTGGCAAAACCAAACAGAGAAAAAGGGAGGGACTTGTTGCAGTATTTTTACCTCACTGATTCCTTGAGTTTGTTGTTTCAGATTTCAAGGAGTTTGAGCACCAGCTCGATCAGACAGACAAGGAGAGTGGGAGGCTCAATTCACTGATGAGACAAGAAAGAAGGCAAGAGTAAAGTGTCAGTTAGTCTCTTCGAACAGAAGCAACAAACTAGAGGGAATTCAAGTGCCATGAAAGCTCAGGGTCATCTCCACACAGGAGCTGCAACAGAAGCTTACCTGAATGCTTGTTAGCACAGCATGCAAAGAAGAGTGGAGATAGTCAACCAAGGTATTAATCAGAGGTTGGACACTGACACGGGGGGAACAATGAGTTGCTGGTGGTGGTGAGTTCCAATGTAGTACCGTGTGGGATTTTGGAAGGAGGGCAGGTTCTGGTATGTTTACTGAGGTCAAGACGGCACAGGTTAGTGGTATAGCCGTTGTAGTTCCCTTGTGCCCCTGAGTTTGCACACGGTGCAGTAATTAACAGAGGGTTATGGGCTTGATTAGCTCATCAGTTGTAGGAATTCATGGAAGTTAGTAAAGTGGGCATACTGGCGCGTAGGAGGCTGAGGGGGAGACACAGATTTTGATACTCTTGTTGGATAGTTGGGCGCTTTAACAGAGGTCAGGACAACACTCTTTTGTTTCAGGTTGTCGGGCAGTTCAACACACTGTTGTTATTGCTTTCTTCGTTTTTTTTCTTTTGGGGTCTGAATTACTCGGTAATGCAGAGAGTACTTAGGGAGTTATAGACTAAGAAGTGGCATGGAAGTCCCAAAAGTCTGCAATATGATTTCTGTCGCCATGAACTACCGAGAACCGGTCTGTGGTTCTCGTTTTTTTTTCTAGTCGATCAGAGGTGTTACAAGGGAGAAGCAAGGGAGTAAGGCCTGCGTGATTCCAAGTTACAAGGAGAGGCATGGGCATTAGAATAGAAATAGGGACTGTCTCCTCTGATTTCTGTTTTTACTTTGTTCAATCTGTAGCTACATCGAGGAAGGAGAAGAAGACCGATGCAGTCGGTCCTTTCTTCCCCTTTTTTTTTCCTTCTCTGTCTTTGTCTTGTTATCGGTACTAAATTCAATTGGCGTGGGTTAGATACCGAAAATAAGCTTAGCTCAACCGGTTACCGTGTCTATAAGATATACAAGAGGTCTCGGGTTCGAGCCTCAATGGGAGCGTCTTTGCTCCCTTTTTCCTTTTTTTTTATTTGAATAAGTTATATATGTTTACTTATATATATGTGACTATGTATTATTTCGTGTTGTTATTATTATTATTATTATTTTGTTACAAAGTTACGTGACGACATCGCTACTTATTTACGACGTCATAATTTCGTAACGTAACGTTACGCATATGTTCTTTCGTGTTCGTACATATATATATATGTACTAGATTTAATTGTTCGTACGCTATTTCATGTCCATATTATAAAACGTGTTATGATTTATTACGTTTAATATTTAGGGGTATTTCACTGAGCAACACAAGACTATTTCCTGCTCACTTAGGCTAGATCTGCAAGACTCTATGCGTCATGTTGACTCCCTTAAAAAGGAGCTTAACAGAGTCAAGAGTCTTACAGAATCTAACCAAAGGGAACAGAAAGAGTCACTCACTCAGATTGAGTCTCTCAAACATGACCTCACTGTTTTCGCTGACAAGTGTTGTTCTTTGCAGAATGAGTTGAATACTTCAGAATCTCAAGTTATCTCTCTAAACTTTTATGTTGAGCAACGCTCTCAAAAACTGAAAGAAAAGGAACATGCACTCTCTCTCAAACCAGTCAATTTCATCAAACAGGTCACTCCATCAGAATTTCCCGAGTGGGCCAACTCCAAGATCAAGGAAGTTAGTCAAGATCGTGATAATCTTCGAAAGGAAGTTGAAAAACTCTCCCAAGAGATAGTCAATATACGATATGGAGTTGGATCCACTCAATCGAAGCCCAAGTGGCATAAAGGTAAATTCGATATCCCTAAAAATATGTCCAAATCCTACAACAAACCCAAGCGGCAACAACAAAAAGAAAATTTTGATTCTTGGTGGAAAGGACAACAAAAATACGTCAATCTTCCTCCCACTAAGATTTGCGGTTATTGCGGGAGTCTTGGACATCGAGATAGTGCTTGTGAAAAGCTTCACAAGGATGTGTCATATAATATCAAGCGACTCAATCTTATCCTTGAGGCACTAGAAAAGCTGAAAAAATCTGGTTTAAAAAGGGGACCCAAGTATATTTGGGTTCCCAAAACTTCTAAGTGATTTTTTTACAGGTGGAAGCGAGCGTGGAGATGGACTATTTGTACTTGGACAGTGGGTGCTCCGGAACATGACTGGAGATCCCAACAAATTCAGCTCGCTTTCAACCTACAAAGGAGGTAAGGTTACCTTTGGTAACAACAATCAAGGTGAAATCATGGGAGTTGGCTCCGTAGGTAACCCCTTCAAGTTTAAGGTAGATGGAGTCCATCTGGTCACTGGACTTCAACATAGTCTGTTAAGCATTTTTCAGATTTGTGAAAGATTCAATTTAGTACTTTTCTCATCTGTCGATTGCAAAGTTTTTGATGAACGTACAGGATCTTTAGAAGCCACAGGACGTAAAGAAGGTAATATGTACAAGAAGTGTCTAAATGCCATCAATTAGGACGACCAAGTCTGTCTATGTGCTCGCTTTCGAGCAGTACCCAAACAGTCCCATCTCATGGTGGTCAAGCGAATCTTTCGATACTTAAAAGGAACCAGTCAACTTCATCAATGGTACCTTCGTTCCCCTATATTACTTTATCTAGTTTTAGTGATTCTGAGTGGATAGATTCCCTTCATTATCAAAAGAGTACATCTAGCAATGCAAGATTCCTTTGTCTATGCTTAGACTCTTGGTCCTCTACAAAGCAAAATTTTGCTGAGATCAAATTGGTATTTTCTGTGATAATAATTGTGCATTTAAAATCTCTGGAAACACATTGAAGAACCAAACACATTGAAATACGTTTCCATTTCTTGAAGGACTGTGTTGAGAAAAAGCTAATTCAACTTGACTTTGTTCCAATAGAGGATCAGCTAGCAGATATCTTTGCCAAGCCTCTTCCTACCACCAGATTCGAGGCACTCCGTTCAGCAATCAGAATGACTCAATCAATGTAAGACGGTAGTCTCTCTCCTCCCTTGGCTGTAATAATTAGTAGGTGTTGCTTGCATACTGTTTGAGTCAATCCGTGTTCTCATATTGATATAATGTGTCTGTTCTTTGTGTCCCTTTGTGATTTTCATTTTAAAAAAACAAAAACAAAACAAAGGGAGAGAGGACAAAGGCAAGGTACTCCACTAACTTGTTTCTCCTGAACCAAAACGGACCTCATCCACTCGGTTATTAAGCCTTTAAGGGTGCTTCATCACCTAACTTCCTAAGGGTACGAAACCTGGGAAAGTTGGCCCAAAGCTGTTACATGGGTGGAGAGAAAAGTTTGGGGGATGGAGACAGTCCCTGTGTGCTTAACTTGTTAAATATCTATGAATTGCAAATATAGAGCTATAAAGTCTTCAAAATACAATGCAATGCAACAGGGATCATTACAAGTTATGAGTATGTGGCAATGAAAGGTATTGTGGAATATGACAATACTTCTTGCTCCTTGTAGTCCATGAGTATGTTTGCATTATGGATACAGTCTATTTGTTTTTTAATGTAGGGATTGACTTAGACTCTATTGCAAACTTCCCTTACCGATGACAACAAAAAGGGGGAAGTAGTGAATCTTGTCTCTCTAAGAACGGGTCACTCTGGTTATGTTCTGGATTGACTCTATCTCTGTGCTACTAGGTCTTAGTAGAAGTTTGGATATTCTGTTTTGTTTTTACTCTGTTGGTACTAGATCATGTTGGTTGCAGTTTTCTTAACTTAGTCATATATTCCCTTTTTTGAATCTCTCTTAGTAGGTTGTGGTTTGCCAAATTGTGCTCATCGATTCAGGGGGAACTCTAACAGAGTTAATCAATCTATGTTGTTAAGGGGGAACTTGGACAGGGTCAGTTCCCCAAAATTCTTTTTGCTCTTGTCTTGCTTTGCAGATTGACTCATTCGGGATTCACAAAAAGAGTTTTGCTATCATCAGCAACAAGGGGGAAACTGTTGGAGTATGAAGGTGTTGCTGAGATAGTCAACCAGATAAAACGAGTCAATCACACTTCTCAAAACAAGACAGAGCCAGTCAACCTTGAAAGATCGAGTGAGCTCTTAGATCGAATGAGTCTCTCAGTCCTTACCGAAAGAGCGAGAGAGTCCATCTATGTGAATTCATCAATCAGTTATGAAATTCAAAGAGCAACGTCCACTAAACCATAACAGTCATCAACTATCATCCTTGGCCGAAATTCATGCAAAAAGTGAGCAAAATCCAAAGCCTTGCCTTTCTGATAATTCGAGAGAGTTTGTCGGGCAGTTGCTAAAATTAAGGAGCAAGTACATCAACTACATTGACTTAAAACGGTCATCAACGTTCAGACTTGGACCAAAATTCTCTCAACGTGGCACTAATCTAAAGACTTGGCTCCAGCTTCCAAAATTTGGCTCCAACTTCCGAAATTCAAGGAAAGAGTCGTTAGTTCCTGAAATTTTGGAACTGACACAGTCAGTCTGCTACATCAGACGTGAGAGTCAAAATTGAACGTTGCCAAATCGTCCAATGGATTGGTAATTGTCCGAAAATTAAGGGCCAAGGCTTAGCAACGTTCACAAAGAAGTTAGGACCGGATTTTAAGCAACTACAAGTAACTTCAACGTTCAGATGACAGAAATTTCGGAAGCAGACTCCCTCAACGGCTCCACTATATATGAGAGTTGTCATTGCGTTTCTTACTGCAGCTTTCCAGAGAGAATTATTCAGAGCATTTGTTTAGAGAAAGATTTGCCTGTTTTAAAGAGAGAGAGAAAGAAAAAGAGAGAGATAAGTACTAGATTCGTTTGTGCATATCAAAGAGTCATTCTAGGTAGGACCTAGTTTTCACTACACTTATCATTGAGCTGATCAGAGATTGTATTGGGTGAGTGAGTGAAAACCACGAAGTAGATCTTATCTACTGAGTGGTCATTATAAGTTGTTTTGTTTTGACCAGGAAATAAAATAACTTATATTGTGCATCCTGCTGAGTTCGACTGAGTCCCTCTACCTTTCGAGTGTTAATCCATTGAGCTCCACAGAGTCTTTCTATCTTTCACAGCATTAATTCGTTTAATTCCTTTAAGTCTTCCGCGCACTCAGTTCAATCAGTTCGATTGAGTGTTTCTACGTCTTAAGTGTTCTTGCGTACAAAGGTTGACTGAGTCAAACCAACTCATAGACTCACACCTTGAGTTGGTTTGAGTTAGCCACCCGATCCTACAACCCCTAACTAATTAAACATTGATTAATCCTTTAATCAATTAAATTAAGGCCTAAACATGCCTTAAAACCAATTTAAAAACAACAATGGTCAACATAAAGCAAATGTTGCACCCTTTGACCATTTAGGGTAAATATATACCCAAATGAACTCTTTAGGACCTAAAATTTTGTCATAAGCATTATAGCACATAAAATAACGTGATAAAATTATTGGAAGACACTCTAACACAAAGAACAAGCATTAACATGCTTAAAAGTCACTTAGGGCAAAAATGTGCTCTAAGAAACCTTAAAGATTTTGTGACCTCCATTAGAGTCAAAATTGGATTTCTAAGTTTAATAATCATGTAATGGATATAATAAAACCATTACTAAAGAAAACCAAGCCCTAAAACAAGCTTTAACACAAAATGTGTCTTAAGACACCTTAAAGCACATTTTGTGTATAACTTCAAAAGTATTGGGTTTATATCATTTAAAGACTAGATTACATTCTTTATAACATTAATGTGACATGATAAAAATATTATAAATTCTAAATCAAAGTTTTCAAATAAAATCAAAATGAGTGATTTTGGGTAAATAGTAGCCAAAATAACATTTAAATTCCTAAACTAAACTATGGTCAATGATCATCCCTTGACCATGACCACTCATTACCATTAATTAAATGGCTTCTCCTCCATATATTATCCGGCCACACTTATGTATATACATGGCTCAAAAGTAGCTTTTATATAAAGTAAGTTAGGTACCATTTGTTCACTTAATTAATAACTATTATCCTCCCACCTTGCTTTATCATTCCCGCCTACCTATTGAACCATCCTTATCCATTAGCAATCTACACATAACTAGTAATGAGTCATCATGGGTGATTTCTTAAAGAAATCCCATCTTACGGTACATAATATATGTAAACAAAGTCAAGATAAAATTTTCTTACCTTGACCCTTGCTTGCCGCCAGCTTTAGGAGCTTACCCCATGGTGAAGCAGCCTCCAACAAATATCTAGCTATCTTTATGAGTCATGCTTGACTTTTGACCAAATATGACAGTTCCTTTATACGCTAAAATTCTTCTTTTCTTGCCCATTTCCTTTCTCAGCCGTAAACACACCCTCCAAACCCTCTTGAAATACCCCAAACCTTAATATTTTAATTAATCATGTAATTATTATTTTCCAAGGCTAATTAAGTCCTTAAGAATTTTGGTAAAAAGAATAAATCCAAAAAGAAAAAGAAAATGCGTAAAAGTCACAAAACGTGAAAACGCGTATTTAATTATTTTAGGAGATATATAACCTTCACTGGGGTTATAAATATATTTTTATACCCTAATTACACACTAAGAATATGTGGGAAAAATTCCGGAAGAAAACAGATCCAAATAATGCATTAAAACGCTAACGGAGTTTTAAAGCGCGTTTTTCGAGAAAACCCGAAAACGTGACTTTAAATAGTCAAACGACCCCATAAAAATTATAGTTGGCTATATAACTATAATTAAACATTAATGGGAGCTTAAGAACCATTAAAATTAAATTAAACAAAAAAAATCCGGAAAACGGACCCGGGTTAGTGAATAGTGCCAAACAGGGACTTATGGGGTGTTAGTTGCTAAAAGACCAAAATGCCCCTCACTTATTTTTGTAAAAATCTGGCATCCACATGTGTGCCCACGTTTTTATACTTCCCCCCCTTCTACTTTTACTTATTCTACTCTATACACAAAAGACAAAATAATAAAGTAATAAAGTACAAGTTGCTTTTTGGAGTCTCTCTCCTCCATTTCTCCTTCTCCTCCATGTTTTTCTTCTTCTATTCAGAACTCTCTCTTCTTCTTGCTCTCTCCAATGGCGATTATTATAGCCCCAACCAGCTCAAGCTTTTCTCTTCCATTTTCATGGCTTAAACCAACTCAAAACAACAAAAACAATTACGTATTCTTCTCCCTCTCATTAAGCTCTATCTTTCTCTCTTTTAAAAATCCAAAAATGAGGAACATCATCTCCATGGGTATATCCCATTTGAAGAATAAATGGCACCATCTTGAAGCTTGGAATCTCCTCTTTCTTCCAAGGTAAAAAGTTCCCAAGAAAACTCATTCTTTCTCCATGTTTTAGGGTGGCCGATTTTTGCCCCTCTTATGCCTTGTTATTTTTCTTGTTTTGAGCTATTCTTCAAGCCTCCAATGGTGGGTTAGAGCTTCTCTTTGATTCATGACCAAAAGCCCATCCTAGGGTTTTAAGGTAAATCTTTATTTTGTGCTCTAAGCACTTTCTCTTGCCTTCTAGCTTGATTAACAAGCATAGGTGTATTAATTAGTACCTAATTCCCCATTTGGATATTGATGTGGAGGTTGGCAAGTGTGTTGCCTATTGTGACAGAAAATCAAGAGAGGAGGAGGAAGAGGAGCAAAAGAGGAACTTATGAGATTAAGGTAATTAAACTACCTTGATGCTTATTTTGATGTTTTAGAATTGTTGGGAATGGGAAAACTAAAAGAACAAACCCAAATTGTATGGAAATGTGTTTGGTTGAAGTCAGAGACAACTTGTGAAGTGTTATTTGAATTAAGGGCCTTAGAGCCAAATGATGTGAATTTATATGTTGGTATTGTGTTTGAGGAGATTTTGGTGAATTTTGGGTTGATGATTGTGTGCTGTTAGTGCCCGATATTGGGTATGGCTAGTTTCAATGATTTTAGGAAGTGAAAATAATGCATTTGGGCATACGAAGAATGTAGGTGAACTATGGCGAAATTTCGGTAGAAATATAGTGGTTTAGATAGTAATAGGAGCTTGAAGAGCTTAAGTGTTGACTAGGTGTTGATAAGGATTGATTTGGTGGATTCATCCTCTTGAAATGGTAATTAGAGAATGGGAAAGATTAAGCCAAAAATCTGTAGCAAACCATGTTTGAGCGTCTTGGAAATTCCTAGAAATGAACTTGGGTGTGTAGCTTGTGAAACAATGAATGGACTTGGGTATTTGTAATACCCCAACCCGAAATCCAATAAACTGAACGGCGGTCACTCCCAAATAAAATATAACTACAGCGGAAATAAATACAACAACCGGGCGGTATTACAATGCCGTTGGCCACCCTTGTGACCAACAAGGCTAAGTCCAAATACAATCCTCAAATGTCACGGTCTGAATACGAATACAATCCGAGATACTAGGAATCAAACTCAAATGTAAAATACTTAAGTAAAAACTAATAACTATAAGAAGACTCCCATAGCTTGAATCTACCCCACCTACACTCGGTGTGGTAATCTCCTTAACTTCAGGTACCTGAAAAATGGGGGTGCCCCCAAAGGGGCTCAGCAAACAATGCTGGTATGGAAAACGTGCAGCCCATCGTCTACCGGGCCACACCAACTACTTTGTCGAACACATGCAGTTCATTTTTATAAAGCTGTAAACAAGCATAGTCTGATAATAACAAGTATCCATACAAGGACAATAATGTCGCATAGAACAAGACACAGAAGGTCGAGTTAGCCGAACTGAAATTCTTTAATGATAGTCGGTCCACACAATGGGACTGACAGGTATAACTGAATATCTTAAATAGTGGAGGTATAGTGACCTCGTTAAGATTGAAAGGTTGGGTATAAAAACCCCAGGAGATAACGTAGTTAAACCCTGAACTGAGAGGCGTGGGAAATAGAATCCCACTAGAGGAATGATGTCTTCCTCAAACTGAACTGATGGGCATTTGAATCCCGGGAGGAATAGAGTCTTCCTCCCAACTGAATGTTCCGTCGCGACGTAGTAGGAGACGACCTGAGACAGGTACAACTCCCGTAGCATGCATGGCCAGATCCAACTGGGCTCCTCAATCTCGAAGTATAGAATTGTTAAGTGTCATATAAAGACGTTAAACAAAAACACAATGTGTATTGTCAATTATCACGTTTAGGATAATGACGTTTGTTATAAAGTGAAGTTAGTGAGAGACTTGAGTACAAGTCCTCAGTATACTGAAACGCAGGTATTTAATCCACTGGTATAGTAGTGTTTGTATGCGGGGACATACACGTAGTAGTCAGCATCATTCACGCACATAAAATAATACAACAACGCACAAGATAAACAACATTTTACAATTAATTATCTTGGTCGTTATTCAAAACACAGATAGCACACAAGCCGGTGTAATCCGGTAGAAAACAGGTTGCAAGAATCCCATACCGTTCACCGTAGGTTTGCAGTTGATTATACCCTGGTCAACGTCTGGTCAAACAAAGTCCTAGAACAGGATTAACTGAGAGGGTTAATTTATGTTACCCTTATGTAATGATTCTTTGGATCTTTTAACAAATCTCGTATTTGTTATTTCATGTGAGGTTTATTTCTTTCAATTGCCTCATGATTTTATGTACAACTTATTTGTTACTCCTTTTTGATTTGTTTATAAATCCTTTAATGTACATATATGTATTCATATATTCATGTACTATATTGTTGTTTATTTTAATTGTCTAGTTGACATATCAACTTATAATTTTCAACAATATTTAAATGTCTTACAATGACATAAAATTCTTATAGTTTTCATTATTCCTCCTTTAACCAATAGTAATAATCATTGGTTACCCTTAAATTCCTTATAACTATATAAGTCATAGTTTAAACTTCATAACTCCTTTAATCAAAATTCTTTCTTTCTAATTCCTCCAAAAATCCACGTAGGACCTATATTTATTTTAATCTAAATTCTTACCCCTATATTTCGGTTATTCACAAAACAACCACATAAATTCATAAACCTTATATTAAATTCTAATCTCATTATATTATAGAGTTTTAACTTCTTATTTAGCTAAATTACAAAGCCACCCCTAATATTTTGGTATATAGCTTTTAAATATTATAACTCTCAAAAATTACAACTTAGCCCCTTAAATTCTCGGCTTTAATAATTTATTTCTTATAATTACAATCTAACCACAAAATCTTATAACCTTTACATAATGTCATGCAAACTATAGTTTTAATTTAATTTCTCCATAAATGCCGAATATATATATATAAATTCTTAAATTACCAAACTAACCCCAAAGTAATTCGGCTTGGTATTTATTCTTTCCTTAATTACATTTTCATCCCAAAACTTATAATAGTTACTTAATAACTTATAAACTATAGTCTAAATATTTAATTCCGTAAAATTTCAAAAGTGAATCTAATAATTCTCTTAATTATGAATTCGCCCACTAATATATCCTAAACTTTCATAACAACTTTTAAATTTACATAATAGCCCAAAACTTTATAAAGTGTTACTTTAACACATGTTTAAATTATCTAAAATTCATAAACTTAATTCCTAACCTTATATTATATCATATATATTCCAAGAATTACCCTAACTCTCGGTTTTTATAATAACACACTAAACTTTGTAAAAATTACATTTAAACCACATAACTTAATTAATTAGCCAATTAAGCTCTAATAAAATATTTTTAACTCACCAAAATTTATGATATAAGTTTATATACCTAAGTAGGTCATTAATACCTATTTAACACTAAAACAATTCGGCCATATTTATTTAGTGACCATATAGTATATAAAAGTGGATTTATATGTCATAATAACTATACATAAATTCATATGAGTCTATAACTTATGTAAAAATTATTGTAATGTCTTATATTGATTCTTAGCTTAAAATAAAGCATTTTGCCCTTGATAATTCGGCCTTAATTTATTTGTAACATAAGTAAATTTTGTGACACAAAAATGTGTCTTAAGGTAAATATTTTCTATATATGTTATAGATTATATTTTTGGCATATAATACCATATAGTTTCGGTTTTATATAACCTAGGAGATGTACATAATTTTTGTATAATTTTTAGAAGCTTAACAAAGCTTATAACATAAAGGTTTACTTAGTAAACTTACTTCTTATCAAAGGTGGTTAAGTGCTTGAGCTCTTCTTTGAATCTCCAAGCTTTCTCCAAGGTAATATAGATGCTCCACTTCGGTTATATGCAAGTGGTGAAGGAGTTTTAGGAGTTAGATCTTCAACAAAGATCTTAAGTAGATTTGTAAGTAGTTTTACAAGAATTTACCTTAAGCTTTTTCTCCTTATATTTTCGTCTCACCAAAGGTAGATGAAGAACAACCTTTCCTCCATGAAAATGAAGAAGAAAAGAGTCTTAGAAGAAGTAGAACTTGGTTACACATAAAAATGTGCTTTAAGGATTTACAAGCATTAAAACTACCTTAAGATAACCTTGAGATGCTCCTTGGTTTAATGTTGGTTTGGACAACCTCCTTGGAGAACTAATTGATGTCGAACACTTGTTGTTAAGCTAGGAAGAGTTTTGCTTCAAGGCTTGACAAGAAATGCTAGGAAATTACCTTAAGGATGAAGATAGAAGTTAAATCTCCATTAATGGACTTAAGAGCTTCAAAGGAAGAAGATGAAGCAAGAAGAGAGAGGAGAGAGCTTACCAAATTCGTAGGTGTGGAGTGCAAGAGAGGAAATGACACTAAACTCACGTATAAGGTAAGAGAGTGCCTTAGAATTTGATTTTTGTTTTGTTAATTTTTAATGTCATTTGACTATTCTTCTTCCTTAGTTTAATACCTAGTTTATTGGCTCAATAAATGCCATGTTCTCTGCATAAAACCGGCCATGTGGTGTGACTAAGCAAGAGTTGGAAAGAAAATAATGTTGGCTAGAAGACAAGGTAAGAAAAGGTAAGGTATCTTCTTTTGATTTTTCAAAGCTAAATGACTTGTCTTCTTCTCCATGTATGTGCACGGTTTAGGGCCTGAATGGAGCTCATTTGATCAGCATTCATGAGCTAAGAAACAAGCAAGGAAGGTTACTTGCTTAAGAAATCAAAAGGCAAAAAGAAAGGAATCTACTTTTTGCTTTTAGCATTTGTTTTGTATCTAGCTCACATGGCCTTATTATTCTGCAAAATTTCGACAGCTTGCTAGTCATATGAGATCTACATACTTTGGCATTAAGTAATATAACACATGGGATGATGAGTCATCATGTTTTAAGCCTTTATAAACTTTTAAAGCAAATTTTATACTAGTTTTGCTCTTAAAATCGGCCCCTATAGAGCACCTTGTTGACTAGTCACACCAACTGATTTAGAAGGTCATTTTAACCCTTTTAAGATTACCAATTCGTGGCATGTCAAAAACTACAAGGCAATTGCGTAAAACGCATTTTCGTGACACCCAAAGGTGTTTTTGTGCTCTAAGGAACTTTTTGGGAAATCAATTGTTTTTATGAGTTCCAAGTGTTTGTAAACACTTATTATGGTAAATAAACATATACTAAGATGTTACATTGAGTTATATGGGGTTATATCAACCCGTGACATAATTACGGGCCATCGGGACACTCCCGGGCCAAAACGGAGCGCTAAGAAATACTCCGAGGATTTTGTTGAATTTTGAGAAACCACTTCGTGGGTTCTCTTTAGAATGATAAATAATGATGTTAGGAACTCTAGGAATTAATTTTATAGGAGTTCATGCCACCTCGGCACTCCTCCGGACTTTTCGTGCTTTAAGGAGCGGGCGTGAGCACTCCCGAGCATTTTGCGTATTTGACTGAATATAGCTTAGGGAATATATTTATATATTCATATAATGAGTGTATGACCATTTGGTTTGAGTTTTAGAAGGTCATACAAGGTCATGCATGATCACATGTTTCTAAGGCGTTTTAGCGTTTATGGAAAACGACTATTTTTACGTAACATTTTCATGCATGGTTTGCATGCGTACGTGAAATGATTTATATTTGGATTATATTCCAATAAATAATGATTTAATAATACTATTTAGATTTGGGGTATTTCAGTATTAGAGTGCAAATGTTTAAGAAGGATTTGTGATGGTCATTGATGGATTTGGTGAGGTTGGTAAGAGGTAGAAACTAGCAAGAAGAAGCTAGAAATACACAAGTGTGCAAAAATGTGAAAGTGGGAATGGAATTTTGTAGAAAGTGAACAAGAATTGGAGTAAGGATTAAACCAATTTTTTGGAGTGGTTTAGAGGATGTTTTTGAGGTGTTTAATTATGTAGGAAACTTATGGAAAGTTTATGGAAAGATTAGGGGTGGATTAAGGGTTGATTTGGGGTTGAAAAATGACCTTAATAGGAGTTTTTAGCAGGGTCCGGGACCTAGGATATGTACCAAGTCCCGGACCGCATAAAAAAACATGCCGAGAGTGAATGCAGGAATTGGTCCGGGACTTAAGTCCAGGACCAATGCCAAAAACAAGCCGAGAGTAATTTCCAGAGGTGGTCCGGGACCTTGGGTCCGGACCAAGTCCCGGACCAGACCAAAAATGGCCTAAAATGTGTTTTAAAGTGTTCTAAAGGTGGTGGATTGATGGATAATGGTTTTGGATGTTGTTAATGCCTTGTTTGGCGACCTTTAAAGGACCTAAGAAGTGTGAACGAGTTGGAGAAGTGATTGAGATAGTTGTGAGGTTAAGTACACTAAGTTAAACCGAAACAATGGGATAACGGGGTAAGTACGGGAGTAGCAATAATGTACCTACCGTAACACCTTGATAATAATTGAACCATTTGACATGTAATTAGTGGTTCAAGAATATGATTCGAGGAACAAGGGTGAGCCAAAGAACATGAGGACCCCCGGTAAAGATAAACCCATGGTGTAAGGTATGGTTTTCTTGCAACCTGTGTCCTACCAGGTTACACCGGCTTGTATGCAGACTTGTTTTTCTGTGTGTTTGCCACCTTGCAAGATAAAGCATGAAATGAGTTTACAGTAATCCATTGATGTGGCGTAATAATTCCGATACCGTTTAACCTTAATTACGTGTTAAACCGTAGCTAACCGACTCTAGGATCACATGAGAGACCGGTATTCGGATTAAACGTCCCAACCCACGGGAACGTACTAACTACGACTATCTGTGCCTTAGTTGTATAATGTGGTTATGTGTGTTGTGTGTTGCCTTGCTTAATGTATCGTTGTTTAACGAATGTTGTTGTCCATGCTTGTCGAATGGGATGATACATCCCTTGTGTGTGATTAACCAAACTTGTAACACCAAAAGGTGTATATATGTGATAAGTTCCATAAAGGAACTTCTAACTAATATGTATATATTATGGGGGGGTGAGGAATCCGGCCGTTTCGGTTGCGCGTGTTGTTTGGGAGTTGATGTATATATGTGAATTAACTCCCACTCTGTTATGTTATGGTTGCTCTTCCTTCTTGGATTACAACCACCCTCAAGCTTAACCAAGGCTATTTATCTGACTCACGTCGGACTAGGGGGATATGTGTATAATGTGAACGGTTCTATATTAAGACCGGTATAGCTTAACCAAAGCTATTTATCTGACTCACGTCGGACTAAGGGAATATGTGTATAATGTGTACGGATCTATATTAAGACCGACCCATCTAAGTAAAGTAAATATGTACGGTGTGCGGACTTATATTTAGTCCGACACATCTTAAGTAAAGTGTACGTTCTCTAAGAAGAACGGTGGTGTGTTGTGTACGTGTTGTTACGGAATATGTGCGGTGATGTTGTGTAAGTTGATAACCAAAATCAACCCAAATTCAGTGAAAGAAATGGTTGTAGCCCGATCAATTCGGTGAGTGTTGCTTAGTAAGAATTAAGTCTCGTTAAGGTAGAGCCCTCAAGGGACAAGGAATACAATAAGGTGATCTAACTAATGTGATGTGTGAATGTTATGTTTGTATCCTTTTTATTGGATGTGTGTGCTTATAAGTATGTTATGTGTTATAGTTTTCTTGCGTGCTTAAAATAAAATAATCTACATGCTCACTCGACAATTAGTTGTGCATGGCCCGGTAGCATGCGGGCTGCAGGATTACCATACCAGCAAAGGTGCTGACCCCCTTTGGGGGCCCCCATTACTTTTCAGGTACAAAGAAGCTGGTAGCCGTTCGAGAGTAGGGCGGGGTAACTGTTTATGTATGGGTGGTTATCTAGTTTAGCGTGATATCGATGATGGAATGTATTAGACTCGGTACAGTTTGGATTGTAGATGTATTTGTATTCAGTTTATAATGGATTTGTAAATGTAAAGTGTAGTGCTCGATAATCTTGTCCATCAGACCGGTACATTGTGTAAGTAATAGCCTTGTTAGCCACGTGGGTGGCTAACGGCGTGTAATATCCATTGAATTAGTCAGTGTTTATGATGTGATTTCCGCTGCGATTAAAGGTTAAGTGTACAGTTTGTAGTTGGGGTGTTACACCTCTCTTTGCTGCTTCTTGACCGTGAGCATGCTCCCAAATTCCATGGTGGATTTCTCTTGAACTAGGTAAGATCTCTAGCCATGGTTATACTCATTCTCTTCATCTTCTTCCCCTCTTTCCACTAAGCTAACCTATCCCCATTTCTACCAGCCATTGTGTGTGAGTTGGAGCTAGAAGGAGGGGTGTATTTTGGTTCAAAAGCAGAAGGAGAAGGAAAGAAAACTTACTAAGTTCTTAAGGTATAAAACTTGCCATAAACATGACCTTCATCTTCTTCTTTATTTCCGGTTTGTTCATTGTTCTCCCTAGCTCATTTCCACCATTTTTACATGCTCATTCAGCTAGAAAATTCAAGGCTTGAAGAGGTAACAAGATCAAGGTCAAAAGACCTCATTTTGGTTCAGTTTGGTAATGGAAAACATTCACCTTGTTCTATTTGGTTGTTACCGGTTATATACTATGGTTTAAATGGTGGTTCAACACCTTATTTTACCTTCAAAATTCAGGCGGTAACAGCCCCTTACCAAGCCTACAAATTAAGGTAAAGATCATGCTTTAATTGAGCTTAAACTACTCTTTAATAACTTCAAGATCACAAGACTAATACACATATTTTTCTCTTGTATAAATTCTGGCGCATGGGTGTTCTACCTTGGGAAAAATCTACACAAAAATGTAGAAGAGAAGCTTAAGTGTGTATCTAGCAAAGTAATGAAAAATCTACTACCTAATGCTATATTACTAAGTTTATGTGTTAGTTATGCTTGAAACTAACTTAAAATTTTTATAAACCCAGCCGTGAGTACTTGGAAGGCCTTGGCTGAGTTTGATGCTTGAAAATCAATGTAAGAACACTAAACTCTTATATTATATAGGTTTTATGTCATTATATTATTTAAAAATCAAAGCCGAGAACAATAGAGTGAAAAATGCTCAAACTATGCGATATAATGTCTTATGACATTTTTAGTTGGTAATATAAGGTTTAAATGACATATTATGTCATAGGAATTAATTAAATAATTTTAGAAACCCTTAGGAAGAAACTATATAATAAACCTAAACATATAGTATTTTTAAGACATTTATATGTAACATTTATTATATGTTATGTGTTGTAATAAGGCCATGCTTTAGGCCATTTAATTTTATGCTATATTAACTTAAAAATGAATTTAAAATAGAAATAAACATTACCGAATGAAAATTGGGGTTGATTTGTAATTAAAATAAAATTTAGAGGCTGAATATGGAATATAGCCGAAAACTATATAATAAAAGCTTATTTTATGAATTTTATTAAGTTTTATAAAGTTTGGGGTCAAATGGTAATTTTGAGAAAAATTCTGGTCAAACTGGAATTAAATAAACTATTGGCCAAACTGGTGGTCAATGGGTCAACAAGGACCATGTTAGGTGCCTTGACCAAATTTAATGGCATAAGTAATTAAACTATGGTTATATATTAATACCATAAGTTAAAAATGAAAATTATAAAATTAGTGGGCTATAAATGGTGATTTCTGAAAATAAGGGGTTAAGATGGTTAATATAATAGTTTATATCATAATTATAAAGTTTGGGAATTTTCAGAACTATATAAATGATTTTATAAAGAAAGAATGTATAATATATAGTTTTGTGACATTTATGAAGTATAAGATATTAAGTGGGTTCAATATGTAAATAAGGAGAAATGTGGGGGTGGAAAAAGAATTTAAAAACCGGATGGGCCTGTTTGTAAATAATGTAGCCTAAAACTATAGGTTATACAAAATTATAAACATTAATACTATGTATTATAACCTATATGTAACTTATGATAAAATATGTGGTAAATGTGTAAATAAAGAAACTAAGGTTGTTGGAAAAAAATAAACCAAACAGACCATGGGTCTGTTCGGTATTTACAAAATTAGGAAAATTACATCCCCCGCCCATGACGTTTGGCGAAATTACACATCCCACCCACGAGGTTTCAAAAATTACTTTGCCCACCCATATGGTTTCTGCTATTTTACATCCAGCAACTTTTCTAATATTTGATCAACTTAAAAGATGGTTAAATGTTGTCCAAAATTAATGAAACTTTACATGGACGATGCTAAGGTGTTATATTTTGGTCTAGCATGAAATCCAAAGTTTTTTAAGCTCATATGTGATCCATGGGACCCAATGAAACATGTGACATGTGAACATGTTTTCATTGGGTCCCACAGGTCATATACGACCTTAAAAAACTTTGGATTTGGCATTGGACAAAAATATAACACCTTAGCATCATCCATGTAAAGTTTTATCAATTTTGGACAACATTTAAGCCTCGTTTAAGTTGATCAAATATTAGAAAAGTTGCTGGATGTAAAATAGCGGAAACCACATGGGTGGGCAAAGTAATTTTTGAAACCCCGTGGGTGGGGTGTGTAATTTCGCCAAACGTCATGGGTGGGGGATGTAATTTTCCCTACAAAATTTATAAACTATATGTTATAATGAATTAATGGAATAAATGACATAATATATAGTATGTATAACATTATATAATATATGGGGCAAGATTGTAATTATAAGAATATAAATATGCTGAAAATGGAAATTTAAAACAGACCATAGGTCTGTTCGATTTTTTTTAAAGTTTATAAACCTCTATGATATAACTATCATAATGTTTAAATGATATAATGTATGGTAAAAATAACATGTTATAAAATATGTGGTGGAATTGAAATAAATGTAAAGTGTGGGAATTGAAAAGAAAATGAAAAATAACCTAAGAGCCTTTTGGCAATAATATAGTTTTTATTAAAACTATAGGTTATAATATGTTATAAGGTTTTAATGTTATAAAATATGATATTTATAACATGGTATAATAATGTGTGGTTACATTGTAATAAATGAAAACTATGGGAAATGAAGAAATAATAAGTATATAATATATGCCCCTTGCGGCATTGAATATGGCTTTAAAAACTATATCTTATAATGTTAAATGAGATATAAAAATATCATATTATATGGTATAAAATATAAGTGTAACATTGTATGATTTTATGTGGTCAAAACATAGTTTATTAAACTATATATTATCACCGCATGTGTAACATGCAAGAAATGAATTTATAAGCTATGGTTTACAATGTTATAAATACTATAGATATTATATAGTATTAATGTGATTAAATGAAACAATTATCATTAATAATATTCACATGAAATAATGTGACAATTAATGAGAAAATAGAATTTTTAAACTAAGGTTAGTATAAAATAAACCTTAGGAATTATTAAGTATATGTCATGAGATATTACAAAATATTAAGATTAAGTTCCTAGAATAAATTGCATAATATAACGCAACAAATGAGAATGATCATCTTACATAAGATGATAATAATGTGACATATAATATAAGTGTATAACTTAAGAAAATTGAATGTATAAGTGTACACATGAGTGTAATGTACAAGCATGAATAAAATAAATACATATCAAGTATATGGTATAGTTGGACTATATAACATAGTGCATGTATACATGCAACTATATATTATATGACTAAATCAAATAAAAACAACATATGCATATATATATATATGTGTGAAACCGAGAGCATATAATATAAGTATATACAATATGGTTTTTAATGTCATATGATAATAAATGACAAGTGTTATGACATTAGTATAACTATATACTACAAGTCATACAATTACAAATTTAAAACATAGCTTATTAAGATGAATAATGAGATGTATAATGTATGATACAATAACAAATGGTTAAATAATAATGCCATATAACATTAGCGCATGAGCATATAATACGATGCAAATTAACGTTGCATGAATACATGCGACTATATATTATAATTGTATATTCGTATATCTAACCGGAACGGTTAAATCAATACATAAGTATAAACAAGAATATATATATTCGTATACTCGTAAATATAAGGAATAAATCCTAACATTTGAATACGCTATAACTAAGACGTCTTTATAACCGACTCATCTAAAATAAACCAGGGCGTTGGTAATTAATACGTATACGACTGACGAGTTCGTATAAAGATACTTTAACAAATAGCTGTTGAAATCCGGGGATGTGATGTCGGGATTACTTGTATTGTTCGGACTTACCGAGCTTAAATAAGTCATGTGGATTGACTTATAATGTGTTTAATATTTAGATCGTATACCGACGAAGGCGCTTGACGAGCTAGTGGTCTACTGTGCAACCTAGGTCTTTGGTGAACGGTATGTAAAGGGGTCTGATCTGAGATGTCCTGAGGGCTTCCTCGGGCTCAGATATGTGTGTTGAATAACGTGTGTGATGTATGTATGTGTGCGTATGTGTTGTAATTATGTTATGTGATGTTTAACTGTTTAATTTCCCGCATCATTTAATTGTGCGCGAACGTCCTTCGGGACTAATACTACGTCGACTATAGATCGACTTATATAAACATACATGTACGTTCTATGTGATGTGATGGATATAACACAACTAATATTACCACTATGTATGTAATAACCTAAGTAAAGTACTTAGGTACGAGACGACATTGTCGATCTCTAGAGCACGGCTCTCTAACATGTATATGACCTAGATTACTTCTAGGCATGCGTAAGACCCTTAGGGCGGCTAAGTGATAAGTGAATTCTTTATAACCAAAAATTATACCTTCGGTATTCGACTAACTAATTAAACATATAATTGATGAATGGGGTGTGAAGAATAAGCCCAGGTTAGTCTCGGACTAACTGGCTGCGCATGGAGATCTCTTGAGTTGTTTTTCCCGGACCGGGTTTAGACTCTAGTGTTGCCACGAGCCTACATAGATCGTTGGTCTGTTCGTACCATTATTGGTACTCGGCCTTTGGCCCCAAACTAAATGACGCCTTAAAAGGCAAAGAGGAAGACTCAAGATCTTATATCTTTGGCCGTAGTGCACTAACGCTGGTGCCACCAGGACGACTGTCCATAAAAAAATACAAATACGGGTTGTCCTAACTTGACACCCACTGACATAGTGTTGTGATATGATGAGGACCCGGGGGGTCGTGTGATTAAATGAATAACCTGACCGTTACCAATGGCTACACGTATTATTGTTAATATTGATTGTGTTGTGTGCTGTTGTGTGTGACTTGTAGTGACTGCTCTACCTGTTTATTTTACCGCCATTCATGTGTTTACTGCTTTATATACCTGTACACCGGTAAAGCATGTAACGAACCTAATAATGACGACCATGACTATTAGGTGACCAATAGGGTCCAGGCCTGGCATACTCAGTGTTTATCGCTGAGCCTTTATGGCATACGTGCAGGTGATGATTATCACAGAAGCTGAAGAGCGGGACCCGGGTAGTTAGAGTTTATTTACCGCACGAGATCTCACAATGTATTAGGATGATTATTAGTTTAAAGTGTTAATGGTGTTGTATACAGTCGGGGTTACATAGACGCTCACTTGTCGTTAAAGTTACCTTTGGTTTAGAATGATGTATAGGTTAGTATCTCGTTATCACTGCGGTTATGTATGTATTACCAGTGTTATTTCTTATTTAATTTATTTCTGCTTCTTTACTCGTATGGGCGAGTAATGGCATGTGACACCCGAGTGAGGTTTATTACCGTGTGACTTCCGCTGTGAGATGTTATTAATTAATGCTACGTGAGTGATTATTACGTGATTACGAGTGGGGTGTTACAGGTCTAACTCTAGCCACTCGGGCTCTAAAATATGTGAAGGGTGAGGCACGTACTTCTTCAGCTGAAAAGCGTGAAATACTTTGTGCGCTCTCCCAAACACGTTCTAATGGGCCCACTGGCTCCGTAATGAGGTGCAGACCCATGAACATAGGGCTCAGTTTGCCCTTTTCGTTCTTATAGATGTATTGTAGATTGTTTATTAACAGCAAATTATTGCTGACTCCGTTCCAATGTGACGGTGCTATACATGGTCTTTCATACTTTTGGAAACAAAGGTATCTTAATCGGCGCGGTATCTTTAATTGTACGCGCACACGATTAGATCTAAGTCGTATATCTGATGTTTTGGATTTCCTAGCACACATGCGCGCAATATATTTTCAAGTGTTCTCTGTCTTCACTCACTGACTTTCAGTTTGAGGTGAAATATGACATTGACTATCGTTAGTACGTAGTTCTCTTTGCACTTGTCTCTATAATATTGAGACGTACTAGCGTATATGTCCACGGAGATAATGCTTGTCATCCCGTATCTCCAGGTTGTTTTATTCCGGAGTAATATGTTTGTTGAAGTATTTGCTACGTACTTCTTGTTGATGTATGTTACATTTTCCCGTGTGTCGGTTTAACAACAATGTTCATATGGTTCACCCTGCTTTCTGCCAGGGGAATCCATTTGTTGTGATGATATTTATGCTCTGCATCTTCCAGCACCTGGTAGTGGGTATGCTCTTTGGCAGCTGAGGCATCTGCCCCAAGGTGTATTTTATATACTTTTTCCATGTTGATTCACCAGGAATGTATTTGTACATTTATGTGTCTCGTGGGTGTATAGCATTGAACGCTGTATATACTTTGGAGTGTCTCCTTGAATGGTCAAGACTGTTGTATAGTCTGCCTTCAATTTTGTTTATCATCATTGAGTTCTATGTGAGTTTCACTCGTCTGTTTTCTGCCAACGTATTTGTTTCAGATGGATGCTCATGATGGTCCCTTCTGCGCGCACCATATCTTAGTCGATTTGACGGTTATAAGTTATTGTGTCGTTTGCTTTCTAGCTTAGGGCATCCGCTAGTATACTAGCCTAGCCGTGTTTCTCTATAACTGCGTAGTTGTGTGTTTATGTCCAGTCCTATTTGGGTGAAAACATACCAATGCTCTTATGATTTGAGCATATGACGATTGTTACGTCATACGGTATTGCGTTACGGTTTTAGCACGAAGAATAGTTCTCTTTATGGCCCTTTCTTGGGTAGCATATTCACATCATTCAGTAGGTTCCTTCTGGATGGCAAGAATTGAGCTAATATAAGCAAACTCTTGATCCTCATGAGGGTTTCACATATTTACTCGCCCATTTAATGGGTTTTCATGCCTTTGTCATTAAGTTGACCATCGGCTTTGTCATCTTCGGGAAGTCTCCCTTAACATTACTGTGTATTAACCACTCCTTTGTGGAGTTACGACTTTGGTCATGTTATATTCAAGATTTTTGATTCCTCTAGTCCCGTTGGTTTAACTGAGACTCTTCTCGTCAAATTTTTTGAGGTACATAGTTGCACTGGTTTGGTTTTGCTTCACTGGCATTGACACGGAGTTGACTACTTCTCATGTTCCTTACACTACTCGTCTACATATATGGGGTACCCTACTGATACATTACTACGTACTTGACTAACTTATAAATAAGTCAGTCAAGCCCACAAGCTCCTATGGAGTGCGGTCGTCCCACATCTCGTTTTAGTATACTCGTAGTGTCCGTCACACCCTTATAATTTTGTGAAGTATTATTTTGTCAATCTCCTTCTCAAACAGCATTGGGTGTCCCCAGGGAATTTTAGGTTCCCTGAGTTCCCGGCCCATTGGGCATGCTTAAGTATCTTCCTTTCGACAGGTATTTGTGGCATAGCGCCCTAATGGTGGGGTTTACCTAGTGCAATGGTACGAGGGTGGTTCTCTCCTCTACCGTTGGTGTCGTTATTGACAAGTGTCCACTAATGTTTTAAAAGAATTGCGACCCCTTGTATTGACAAGTCATTGTTGGTCTATGGCTTGATAAGCTCTTTCTTGGAGTTGCTTGCGCATTGGCTCCACATGGTTGTCATCTAGGTTTTTATGAGCGAGGCTTAGTGCTTTGTTCACTGCCCCATGCTCTTGTATGTTCATAGGCCATTTATGTCGTTTTCAGTACGTACTTATAGTTCTTTAACTTTACTTGATCTCCTGGGTTACATTATTGGCGTAGTTGCGGACTCCATGGCGAAGGTTCTTGTTCTCACCTTTTTGGATGTCCTTGTTGCAGTCTAATGTTGATCAGTTCTTGTTATTTGTCATTTTGTTGTAGGTGTTGTTGCCTTAGTGGTATATATTAGAAAGGTGGTTGGAGGCGATACTTCGCTCTCCTGGACTCATGTCCTGTACGTTGGATACCTTAACTTAGGCTCGTGCCTTACAGCGTCCAGACTTGGTGTCTTATTTGTTCTTTGTTGGGTATGGTACTCCTTTCTAAAGGTGGTACTTTAGGTGTTAATTGGTTACACAGTCAACGCCGATTTACGTTTGCAGCTGCAATCCGTTTAGGTAATATTCGTGTCGCGGTATAATATCTTCAGTCTTTTCCTTGTCGTGGTCATCGTGTTTCCTGACATCATGGTGATAGGTGGTGAAAATATATTTTTTAAGGGTCATTATTACATGCATTTTATATGGTTTATGACACAGTTTTATCACTTTATAGAGCATTTTATTTATATTAGCGAACTTACACAGTTTTATTATATTTTAGGTAAATGCTCCAAATTGACATTGTATACTGCCTAAGCAAGCTAGCAGGCAGATGCAAACAATAACAAGCTGGTGCAAGCACGAATGCGCGAGCAAACACGTAAGCAGGCAGGTGCAAGCAGACAGGTACAAACAAGTAACCAGGCAGGTGCAAGCAAGCACGCTGCCTGCTTGCTCAATTCAGCCATGCACGTAAACTATACACCAGCCTCACGCTAAATTTTGGTAGCTGCATTCACATGACTTGGCCATGCATGCACATTCATCAACATACTCACGTACAAAATTTTGTACGCGCATCATTCCAACCCAGCTAGCTGCTACACTCCATTTCCACTCTTCACGTAATACACTCCAGCAGCCCACATGCACGTCAATTACAGCTGCATGCGTGTGAACAACATTCATACTCACGCAAATTTTGCACCTTCAGCATGCATACAACTATGCATATATAATATCTTCCTGCAAAGTTCGAGGTGCTTTGCCCCTAGGTGACTCCCTTCCCCTTTTGGTTATACCAGCTGGGGTCTGCCCCGTATAGTCACTTCGTGGTGCTTCGGGTCTAGCAGATGGAGTACCTTGGTCGTCTTTAGTACGACATTCCTTTATTGGGTGTTGCGTTGTAGCAATCTAGGTGGGTTTCGCTTCGTAATCTTATAGGGTTATCATGACTGTAGGTCAGGTCTTACTGAATCTTCGAAGTTGTATTTACTTGAAGTTATCCGTTTTTGGGAAAGTCTTCTAAGCGGTTATTGATCCCGCATGGTATGTATTTCCGTCGTTTTAGACTCGTTTTTCCATCCTTCAATCTTCAGGTGCACTCATCTGTGTGTTCCTTTGGTTAATTGGACAAGTTTCGGTGTCTGATTACAAACCGACCCAATCGTCCTATGGGTTTCTATCCCTTTTCAAAGCAGGGTATAATTTATATTTTTCACTGCGTATAAACAACGCCTCTAGATAGTGCGTAACTATCGGGACCGCCGGTCCTTAGCGATTCATCGTATCACAAGCTCTTTTATCTATCTTGGTGTCACAACAATTATAGCAACCACATCGGTCTTCCTGAATAGGAGGGATTTTCTGTCTCCTTGGCGCCTTTCACTACATTGCCTCTACAGGCGATATTCGAGGTGTGGGCAGCGGCGGGTGGGGTACCACTACTGTTTCCCAGGATATGCACCCAACAAGCTAGAGCGATTATTGTCGTCTCAACGCTATTCGGGATTGCAGGACCTCTATTATCCCCCGACATGACTGGCCTTTTGTGGCCTCTACCTCTACTTGACATCTGTAATACAGTATCTCGTATCATTACTCGGAAATTTCCTTATAGTTATCAGTGGATATTGGAATGCCATTAAGGCTAACGTTGCATGTATTGAGCATTGCTAAGACGTAGATTCACTAAGACAAAGATGTCTCGTACCTCACAAACGCTTCCCGTATTCCCATAATCCTAAGCTCACTGTCTTAACCCTAATATCTCGTCATCAGAGCAGTACTTCTCTCTGATACCACCTTTTGTAACACCCCTACTCTTAATCACGTAATAATAGAGAGCTCTAACTAAATTAAGGACCACTCGCAGTGGAAAATAAATTTAACTTCCAACACCGGGTGTCACATGTCATTACTCACCCATGTGAGTAAAGAAGCAAACATCTAGCACTATAATCAAAACAACAGCCACTGTGATGATCCAAGATATTTGACATCTAACATAAACGTAATCTAAACCGTAATCCGAATATACAGACAAGTGAGCAACTAACTTCCCAAATATTTACAACGTAGTTTCACTTTACAATTCGAGACTAAAGTGCGGTATTAAAATAAACAGAAGTCCTCTACCCAAGGTCCCGCACTCCGGCTTCATAGCTCGATCAAGTCCCTGTAATGGGTTGCCGTATAGGCTCAGCAAAAGCTGAATATGCTAAAGCATGATCTTAGACGTCGCTTATAGCAAACGGTATTCGTACTCGTATTTATATTTGGCCTTCAAGGCCCCATTATACTTCATCACGTTTATTCTTATCATCAGTTGGGTGTGTTATACCCAAAATTTTGACCCTCAGGAAGGGCTTAATCGCACAAATGTGAAGACATGGGCAAGATGGTCAAAATGCACCAAGGCGGGATTTTCCAAGGACATTCTCGGGATTTTTTATTTCATATGTGAGCTTAATTTAATCCACCCCTCGGCCCATTACCACTAGTTATACAACTCCTGATGTCTTGAACACAAACATTGGGTTAGGTTGGGTTTTTAATTGAATAAGGTTTTTATGTTATGCCTTAGTCTTAAGCCCGATTAATTTAACTACTCCAAATTCCTATTTTAAGTTTAACCAGATTGGTCCTAAACATATGGAGGTGGGCCTTTCACTTGGCCCAACCTTGGTTTTGGGTCAAAACTCTTATCCATTTATTTAATTAGACTAGTCAGCTTGACCATTCGGTCAATGAAAACAACTAGTCAATTTGACCCAAGGTCAATGCATTTAAGTCTAGTAAAAGTCAACTAAGTCAACTTTGTCAGTTCAGACAACGGGTCCACCCAAGCCATTTTGGGCCCGAGCCCACATTTTTTTATTGAGTTAGGTTGCGGGCTTAGTTCCTATGACCCATGGTCAATTTGTTAACCCAAATTAGTTCACTTGTATTTGGGGAATTTCAATTTGGGCTTGTCCCACTTCTTAGCTAATTACCCCATATTTCAATATAAGCCCATTCCATTAACCAAATTGGATTTGCAACATAATAAAACAATTATAACATGCATAACTAATAAGGAAAACTAACTTAAATATGAAACGTAATACATTATTAACTCTAACATTAATCACAATCATATTAATTTCAAAATTACCAAAACCCCAAATAATTTTTATTATTGAATTTTATTCATGTATTGTTTTTATTATCGTTACTATTTCTATCGGACCCAAATTATGAGTTGACCAAAACCCTAACTTTGACCAAACTGATAATTCCCAAATAAATTCCAATTTGAAACCTTAATTTCAACTTAGTCAAAATTCCTAATCTAACTTTAATTCCAAACCCTAATGTGGACATGATTTCTATTTTGACCACAGTCCTAATCTTGACCAAACTGGATTTCCATTTCCAACTTTGACCAAATTTCAATTTCGGCACAAATTTCTTAATTCACTAATTCAGAAACCCTAATTTCCTTGTTCACCTAAATTATATCCAAATTTCTAGAAATTACCCAATCACCCCAATATTTCTTAAGTTTAAACTTTAATCCCAATTTTCAGCTTTAATTATAATTTCTTTACCCTGATTTTCCTTAGAATTACGGTTTCACCCCAATTAATTCCAGAAAACCTAATTTGACCAGAAACTCTAATCTAATTTAAGATTCTCGTTCATCCCGTTTTATTTTCCAGAGATTATCAAGTCGTATTAAAACTAGCCCCAACTTTCAAAGTCATGAAAACATCAAAAGTATTTCTACTTAGTAAACAACTGAAATCAACCCATATCAACCCTAAATTTTGAATCTTTAACTACACCATATTAATCCAGATTTGTGTACACAACCATAGTCACAAGTAAACCCAAATTTTGTTTTTTTCGTACATAAACAGAAGCATAATAGTTGTAACCTGGAAGGTTCCAAGGAGTCGATTTTTGGCCTCCTTGCTCTCGGCCCTGTTCGAAAACAAGGGTAAAGTCAAGTTTTGTCCAAGATCTAGTAAGATTGTTGTAGATTTGGAGTTTAAGTTTCGAGTCTACTACTTACACTTGTGGTTATGTTTCCCCTTGGATTTTTTCTTTCCGTTTCTGGTATGGCCGAGGCATAAGCTTATGTGGGACTTCTGAGTTCGAACAAGAAGAAGATAAAAGGAAAGGAGTAAGTTAGGGTTTCCAAAAAATGGGTTTCAAAACCTAAAGAAGATAGACAGGTAAAAATATAGAAGGATGCCCATTTTTTTCTTACCTTTTTCATTTCGGTTTTATACCATACAAATCCCCACTAGTTTCTTCTCGGTTTTTCCTCCTCAAATCCAGGGTTACCAGCACTCGTAAGGAGAGGGAAAGTAGAAGTAAGACTAGATTCCAATTCGGTTCGAACTCAGAAGAAAATGAAAGAAAATGTAGAAGAAACTGCCCCTTACCTTGAGATCCGGCGTGAACACAAGAGAAGAAGAAGGGGATGTATGTTCCTTGTCACCGGCGAGAGTCACCAGGGAAAGAGGCGGCTGATACATGAAGAGAATAAAGATGGAAAAGGTTAAGGGAGGCGCCGAGCGTGTAGTTCCTTGTTGTGAGTTTAGGGTTTCAAAACTAAGAATGAAGAAGAAGATAAGAGAGAGTGGAGAGGCGCGTAAGCATGTCCTAATCAACTGATTAGGGTTGCAATATGTCAAAAGTATAGAAGGGAGTGAAGGGTGGCGCCTGATTTTGGGCGCCATTTTTTTTCTGGGCTGGACTCGTAGAGAAACGCGGCCCTGGCTGGCCCATTCGGGTAGCTGGGCTTATTTGGGCCTAATTGATCCTCCCAAATTGCTAGTTTGAACTCTGTTTGTTGTTAGTTTGTTAAAACAATTCCCAAGCTTCCTCAAATTTATAATTTAGGTTGTTATTTCATGTAATAGTGTATATAATCTGTTACACAGTACTTTATTATTTAATTTCTCGCTTCAATAGTGTCTTTTAATTCTTGCATTTTATGTGATGACACGTGACACATTACTTTATTATTTGATTTCCATAATTCCATGGAGGGTATAATAACCCTTTTTGAACCTTATAACTAATTATATATGTAAATATAATCAAGGTTCTATAAATCCTTAATAAATTAAGACTCATTAGTCTTAATAAATTATATGATTTGGCTTTAATAAATATGTAACTAAGCCTTAATTATTTTATAATATTCAGGTATATTTCATAATCCCTTATTAATTAAGGTAGATAATATTTGGGGTATTTCAGAAGTTAACACTGAAGCGGACGTCCTAGCAGGTACCTTCATTGTTCATGGTACTCCTGCTAGAATTTTATTTGATACTGGAGCGTCTTATTTCTTTATCTCCTCTGAATTTTTGGGGAAGTTGGGATTAGTAGCTAGAGAATCCTTATCTGTATCCGTATCCATTCCTTCTGGGAGGGTGTTTAATTATGGTTTTATGGTAAAAGATGTAGGTGTAAACATTAAGGGGAGGATTTTGTAGCAGACCTAATCCTGTTTGACTTGTCAGACTTTGACTTAATCCTGGGAATGGATTGGTTGAGCAAGTACAAAGGGAAGATCGACTGTGGCGAGCAGAAGGTTGTGATAACTGGGTCATCGGGGCAGAGAATTTCTTATAAGAATGTGGAGGAGAAGCCTGGGGTGAAGATCGTGTCAGCAATGTCAATCATGGCCCAAGTCAAGAAGGGACAACAAGCGTACTCTGCTATGTCCAAGACTTGAGCAGCGAATCAGAAAAGATGGAGGAGATTCGTGTGGTAAACGAACTTCTGGACGTATTTCCTGAGGAGATCCCTGGTATGCCGCCAGACAGAGTAGAGTTCAACATCGACTTGGTGCCTGGATCTGTGCCTATTTTGAAAGCCCCATACCTAATGGCGCCATCAGAATTGAAGGAGCTGAAGGCCCAGTTGGAAGAGCTCCTGGAAAAGGGATACATTTGCCCAAGTGTATCACCGTGGGGAGCTCCTTTCCTGTTCGTGAAAAAGAAAGATGGGAGCATGAGGCTGTGTATAGATTACGGAGAGCTGAACCAGATTACAGTGAAGAATAGATATCCATTGTCGAGGATCGACGACCTTTTTTATCAGCTCTAGGGCCCAGGAGTATTCTCTAAAATTGATTTGAGGAGGAATTACCATCAACTCAGAGTTACAAAGAAAGACATTCCAAAGACAGCTTTCAGAACCAGATATGGCCATTTTGAATTCCTGGTAATACTTTTTGGACTAATGAATGCCCCTACTGTCTTCATGGACCTGATGAACCGGATCTTCAATCCCTATCTAGACCGGTTCGTCGTAGTGTTCATAGATGACATATTGATTTATTCCAAAAACGTAGAGGAGCACGAAGATCATTTGAGGCTGCTGTTCTTGATTATGAGGGAGCAGCAGTTGTATGCAAATTTACCCAAATATGAATTCTGGTTGGACCGAGTAGCATTCCTGGGTCATATCATCACCAGAGATGGATCAGGCGGTGAAGGAGTGGCCTGTATCGAGTAATTTGACGGTGGTCCGTAGTTTCCTGGGCTTGGTAGGATACTACAGAAGGTTCATGAAGGATTTTTCGAAGATAGCAAGGCTGCTTACCAACCTTATGAAGATGGTGATGAAGTTCCAGTGGAATGATGACTGCGAGAAGGCATTCCAGACATTGAAGGAGAGGTTAACTACAACACCAGTGTTGGCCTTACTTACATGGACCGAAGGATTTGAGGTGTTCAGTGATGCCTCTAAGTATGGGTTAGGATGTGTTTTGATGTAGAATGGGAAGGTGATAGCCTATACTTCGAGGCAATTAAAGGAGTATGAGACCCGATATCCTACGCATGATCTAGAACTGGTTGCAGTGGTGTTTGCACTCAAAATTTGGAGACATTACCTTTATGGCACTTCGGGCAAGATCTTTACAGACCACAAGAGCCTCAAATATATATTCACTCAGAAAGAGTTGAATTTAAGGAAGAGGAGGTGGCTGGTGCTCATCAAAGATTACGATCTACAAATATTATTCCACGAAGGAAAGTCTAATTTGGTGGCTGACGCCCTAAGCAGGAAGAGGAGCAACTCAGTGAATTCGATGTGGGTTCTTCCAGACAAGTTGGTTCGTGACTTCCAGAGGTTGAATCTGGAGGTAATGGAGCCAGGAGGCGTTGACCGCAAGGTGAAGCTGTTCCATATGAGTATCACTTCCGACATTTACGGAGAGATCCTTAAAGGACAGCTAGGAGATGTGAAGCTGGGAGATTCGAGAGAAGATGAAGGAGAGCAAAGTAGTTGGCTTTGCAGTTCATAGTGATGGGAGCCTTAGATTCAAGTGTAGGTGGTGTGTACCACAAAAATGTGCTAAAGTGAAAGAGAATTTGATGAGGTAAGCTCATAACTCACCTTACTCAGTTCACCCAGGGGGTGATAAACTGTATAAGGATTTGAAGAAGCAATTTTGATGGTCAAAGATGAAAAGAGAAGTGGCCAAATTTGTATCTAGGTGCCTTACTTGTCAGAAAGTAAAATTTGAGCACAAGAGGATGAGAGGATTGCTGCAACCTTTGGAGGTTCCTAAGTGGAAATGGGATTCGATTGCCATGGATTTTATGGTTGGATTACTGATGAGTGTCTAAATGAGCAAGTTTTAGGGGAGTATTTTATATGTTTAATCAACACTTTTCATGCTCATTTCTCCACTCTGGCTTGTTTTCCTCTAGTTTTGTATTTCATTGGTGTCTTACACATTTATTGTTTAAACAAGAGTAACTAGATAGGAGTAAAGTAGATGAAGAGAGGAACGCTGAGCGCAAACGGATCCAAAATCGGAGTTGAAACGAAGAAGATACAACATTTCGAAGTTAGCCTACTGGAACCGTCCAACCCATAGGTCTGGGTCGGACGTGGGTCGGACGGACTTTTAAAAGAACGCGATTTTTGTCCCCGAGCTACTGGAATCGTCCGACCCATAGTCTGGGTCGGACAGACTTTAGAAAACACGTTTTCGGCCCCGAAATTGCTCCTGGATGCGTCCGACCCAGGGTGGGTCGGACGGGTCGAAAATTTGCCCAGATCTGCGTTCTAAAACGGGGAATTTTGGGAAAAACTTCCCCATTCTTCATTCAGCTCGGTTCCGCCCCAAAAACAGAGAAAAGAGGCGATTCCAAGGGAGAAAAGAAGAGGAGAAGAGAAGAAGAAGAAGAAGAAGAGAGGAAAAGGGAGAAGAAGAGAAGAGAAGCTCACCTCCTTCCAAGCTCCATTAATGGCTACTTCTATCCCTTGCTCTTTTATTTTCTCTCCTATGGCTGTGTAGAATCATTTGTAGCTAGGGATTAGGGATTTTGTCCCAAAATCCCTAAACTCCATTGTTGAATCTTGAACTTGTGTTTGTGCTCTATTTTAGTCTTTGAGCTTAATGAAGATGATTATTGAGTGTTTATGACTTCTAAACTTGTTGCTCATGATTTGGGGATTTGTTAAGGGTTTTGCTCAATTTGTCTTCTATGTGTTAAATTGGTTGGTTTGGCCTACCGATTAGTTTAGCATTATTGTTGGATTTTATCAAAATGTTATTCAGAGATAGAAACCTAAACTGTCAGAGACTAAAACGGTGTACTCTGATTTTGATAATTTTGAGATTAGACTACATTGCAACCTTAGTGGAACTTGAGCTTAGTGCTATCGATTGACCCGGGGCTTAGCAGAATGAGAAGTCTCGATTAAATTGGTTAGGGTTAGTAGGCCTAGATTAGGTTGCTAATTAATTAAGCGTTCCCGTGGTTTAGCTATGAGTTCGAGGTTCGACAATCGGTAGTAAGGGGAGGACGGGTGCAAAATCCCATCCCGGGCTACACCTATCCTAGATAGTTAGTTTAGTGTTTATTGCTTTTCTTTATTTCTCCAATTACAACCCAGAAAACCCAAAACCCCTAATTTACTGCAGACGTTGTAAAGTGAGTGCTTAAACTGGTGTAAAATTAAAAGAAAAGAAATTAAAAACTCAAATAAACGTCGGGCTGCAAACAAATCCCGGTCGTGGTAGTATAGTGAATTGTAAGCGACCGGATGTCGAACCGTGGGACTAATGTGCATATAATAGTACCTAAGCGTGTCACAAAAAGGGGGGATTAATTGACTTGTATTATAAATAAAAAGGAAAGATAAAATAAACTAAGTTAATAGATAAATTAAACGGGACTCTGGTTCAGGTTATATGATCTGATTAATTATGCTATCTCTACTGGTTTAATATTAATTGTTTGGCAAAATTCCTCTTTTATCTTAAGGACTAAATCATAGCCTCAAAAGAACTCGTTTACCTGAAAATGCAAGGTTCTAATCAAGGTTCAAGCACAACACGTGTAAACGGACGGTTTAGATATGAGAAATTATTTATGCATCTGAAATACTAACTTATTAAATCATAATAAGCTTTCTCCAAATTTACGGCTTAATTAACCTATCTATTTATCACCTGGTCTGATCAAAATAGACTTAGCAAGCAATTTAATAAACTCATGACATTTATTAAAAAGGCGAGAGATAAGCTTTAAAACGTAACAACTACTGTATTTAAATAAAACCAGTAAAAATATTGCATAATTAATACAAACACATAATAACCGTTCCCAGAGTATAAATATTCTAGCCTAACATATTAAATAGAATAACAGGAACAAGAGTAGTAGAAATCATCTGTAGTCACTCCTGTATTCGTTCTGCTATTTTGTATACGTAGGACTAGAGGTGAATATGGTGGAAAGTGAAATAAATAAAATGGAGAAGACGGGAGGAGAGAAATGAGATGAACGTGTGATGTGTGGTGAAGTGGTACGGTGATGGATTGTATGGGTGGTGGATGGATGATAGATTGATGGATGATGGATCCAATAAATACCGAAGGAACGTGTGTTTATATAGAGGAAAGGAAAATGAAGAGGAAGGAAAGAGAAGGAAGCACGCGTGCTAGTGGATGAATTATTGCGGACTGATTGCAGCTCATTGATTGCAGACAGAGGAGACAGAGGTGGAGACAACGCGTGAGTGAATTAAGCAGAAACAAGTCGGCGATAGTGGACGAGTTGCAGACAGTCGGCGAAGAAGATAAGCTCGCGTTAATAGTCTTGTCCGCTTCGAATGAGGCGGTAGCCTCTCTACCTTGTCCGCCGCGGTCTCCTCTCTGCCTTGTCCGCCTAATACCGGGCGGACACCTCTCTCTCACGTCCGCCTTGATTCTCACGGTCGTCTCTCTGTCTCACTCACGTCCTCGTTTTAGGCGGTTGCCTCTCCCTGTTGTCCGCGTCAAAATAGGCGGTCTCCTGTAGTTCTGTTCGCCCGAGTGTTGTCCGCATGGCTAACGTCGCAAGCGACGTCGTGAATCTGGGCGGACAAGAGCTGTACGTCGCGAGCGACGTCGTGAATCTGGGCGGACACGAGTTAGGCGCGCTGATATGTACGTCGCGAGTGACGTCGTGAATCTGGGCGGACAAGAGTTAGGCTGTACGTCGCGAGCGACGTCGTGGTTTTATGCGGACACTCACGACGTCACAACACAAACTTGACTCGCTCTACATTCTTTGTTTGGACTCCGTTTTTCGAGCCGTTTGCGCCTATGCGTTCGTCTCCTTGTCTACTTTGCTCCCAGCTTGGTTTTCCTCATGTTTAACCAATAAATTTGTGAGATAATAATAAAACATAAACTAGAGGAAAACTAACCGAAGTGGAGAAATGAGCAAGAAAAGTGCTAATATAATATATGAAATACACCTATAAATCATGCTCATTTGGACACTTATCATTTACATTTATGCACTTGTGTATATATCCTCTTGCATATTTACTAAGCTTATAATTAGCTAGATAGTTATGAATTCTCTGTGGATACGACCTTGTTGTACTATAATGATTGGGTTCACTGCCCATAGTTAGCAAGATAGTTTCAACACTATTTTGCCCAACAATTACCACCAGCAAGGGGTGGAGTCAACCAGATATGGGTAATTGTGGATTAACTTACCTTGACTGCCCGATTTATACCCATGAAAAGTACTTGGTCAATGAGTCAGTTGGCGGACGCCTATATTAAGAATGTGGTAAGATATCATGGCATGCCCGAGACTATTATTTCTGACAGAGACTCGATGTTCTTGGCTCACTTTTGGAAGCAGTTTCAGAAGGCTATGGGTACTAAATTGAAATTGAGTACAACCTTTCACCCAGCTATAGATGGGCAGACAGAGAGAACCATCTAGACTTTGGAGGATAAGCTCCGTGCGTGCATAATGGATTTTCAGGGTTCGTGGGCAGATATGTTACCATTGGTGGAGTTTTTTTTTTTGAAAAACTACACTTGGTGGAGTTCTCCTATAATAATAGCTATCATGCTAGTATTAAGATGGCTCCTTATGAAGCCTTGTATGGGAGAAAGTGTAGGACCCTGTTATACTGGAGGGACATCAGTGAAACAGTGGTGTTGGGACCCCAGTTGATATGAGAAACTATGGAGCAGGTTCGAGTCATTCAGAGCTGGATGAAGGCAGCTCAGGACAGGCAGAAATCCTATGCAGATCTGAAACGGAGGCCGTCAGAATTCGAAGTGGGGGATCAAGTGTTTCTGAAGGTGTCTCCTGTCAGAGGGGTAATCAGATTCGGGAAGAAAGGAAAGTTAAGTCCCAAGTTTGTAGGAACATATGAAGTTCTGGAAAGAATTGGGAAGGTGGCTTATAGATTGGCACTTCCTTGTGAGTTGGAGAAGGTACACAACATTTTCCATGTGTCTCAGCTGAAGAGATACATCCCTGATCCCTCACATATATTACAGCCCGAGGTGTTGGAATTGGAGTAGAATCTGTCATATGAATAGTACCCTATCAAAGTTCTCGACACCAAGACTAGGGAGACCTGATCGAAGTCCACTCAGATGGTCAGTTGTGTTCTAATCATGGAACAGAAGAGGCAACGTGGGAGGTTGAGGAAGAGGTGAAGCAGAAGTACCCACAACTCTTCGAGCAGGTAACAGTTTAAGAGTTGAGTCAACATTTGATTTGATATAGATTACATTATGAACACTTTAGGAGTCAGGAACAGATACGACATTACTAGTAGGTTGAAAGGTTGAGATTGATGCTTGGGTTTCAGTTTCGAAGGTGAAGCTTTCTTTTAAAGGGGATGTGATGAAATACCGGTGTATTTTGAGTTAGGGAATTAATATTATTTAATAAATACGACTGGGTTTAATTTTATGATGGGTCAATATTAGGTTATTGGATTATTCCGAGGTTAGTGATTAGTAGTGGGCCCGGGAAGTTAAATTAATTATTTTACTCTCTTCTAAATTAAGCATTTTTAATAAATTCTGTTCCCTTTCCTAAATTACTTATTATTATTATTATTGTTATTATTATTATTATATTCTACCGAGGTGATTACGTTCATCCTTATCTTCTTTTAGAATTAACTATCCATTTTTACTTTTTTTTCTTTCTAAAATAATTATCCTTATCTCTCTCTTAAACTAGCTAGCGTTCCTGATGCGTCCCCGATCGGTCGTGGATGTATCGTGGACTCAATTAAACTTTGTTGGTTAAGGAAAGTCACGGAATAAACTTAAACTGGAAACTCCATTTCGATTGAGATTTTACACACAGAAATTCACTCAATCTCCCTCGCCCTCACACACGGACTCCGGGACAGTTTAGGACTTTATCCCAAAGTCCTCTACCCTCTCCTGACAGCCGGCCTACGGTTCTCTAACCGCTCCCCGACTGATCAGTCAACCAACTTACAAAAGTGTTGTCACACAACTCCAGTCCTAACCAGCTCACTAACTCTCTAGCCTTTACACACTCTTAAGTCAAACTCACACTTGCTCTAAATATCTCTATATTCTTCTCTCTGTCCAGGCTTGCTTTCATATGAAATAAATGCAAGTATATATATGGTTAGTTAAGATGTAACTACCGTCCTATATCATTGTAAAGTCAAGGAGTCTATTCTACTTTCGACCTATCACATAACAACCACACTAGTATTGTAGAGAGGCTTCAACTTGATCTGGAGTTGTCAGAACACGTGTCGCCTGCTATTGGACACGTCGGCGGCAGCTCTCTCGATTGGTCGAGCACCACTTGTGTGCCCCACTTGTCTCATCTGGCTCATTAAATGCTCATAAATGCTCCTCTAGTCTTCATTACGGCTATGTAACTGTTATGATAAGTAGCCCTTTTCTAATCTTGTCCATTTGCACATTAATGAGTTATATTCTTGTCGTGTGCTAGTTGATAGTGTGAATATGTGAGTCTGCATAGATATGTCGAGCTTCTTGCAGTCTTTGTCTTTGATTTACTCCTGAAGCATAAGAGATATCTTCGTGTGGTGCGTGTGCTAGAAGTTCTAGCGTGAGCTCTCCTAGACAGGTGCCTGACTGGTTGAGCACATGTCGTAAACTGAGTGCGCTTGCAACCTTGCGTGCTAAGCCACTCTATTTCCTATCTATCTGAATAATAAAGCTTGACAAACATGTTAAATACACAACACAAGGTTTGCTATCATCAAAACTAAAGGATCCCCCTAAGAAGGATCCCCCATGAGTTTGTTAAGGGTTGAAAGATTTGAATAACAAAAGATAACTACTTTATTTATACTATAACCATAGGTAGAAAGTTCTTCACTAAGATATTACATAACACAAGGAAAATAGTCATACTAACACAAGTACATATCTTTTTTTTCCCCCTTTGGCATACAAAAAAAAATAGGGAGCAACTACATGACTTAAGATATTATAAAGGCCATAACATTCCATAGAGTACAAACTACAAGTATGATCGAGATAATCTAGATAGAGTGACGTGTCTGAAGATCCCATTCGATATCATCTAGGCCAAAGGGTTCATCCGCCAAAAAGGAAACTTTTATCCAAGGTTTCTTAGCTGTGGTGGACTCGAACAAGGGTGATTCGGCAGTGGTAGAAAGATATGACTCCTCAGAATCTACTGTGAACTCCATACAGTGAGGAGTCCTAGTATGAGAGGGAGTAACACTTGAGGTTCTAGACCAAGCTGTGAATGAGTCAGAGTTGGGTTGGACATAGCTTTGGGCAACGTATTTCTTTGGATAATTTGTGAACATGAGTTTGCGAATGGTGGAATGGATGGCTTTCTCATTTGAGCTGTAGGAGCTTTGTGGAGTTTGTGCCATTTTGTGAGATGTGAAATGATGATCGTGAGTGATGAAGGAACTGAGCAAGTATTTGTAGACAGTTAAGGGTATTGTACGGGGTAAAACGTATTGCAGCAAGTGTACTGGTCTGTCGTAGCAAGTTTTCCTAGGTAGTATTCCCTAGGTTATCGAACCAAAGGAGGCTGTGTCTAGTTTAATCTTTAATCTATCTAACTAATAAACTGAAGGAAAAATAACAATAATAGATTGGGGGTTTGATTGCAGATATTAAATAGTTAAATAAACTGAAAACAAACAAAAGTGATTATCTAATAAATCTGAAGGGCGAATTCTGGTTTATTATTTTTCCCTAGTTTATTAATTCCCTTCCGGAGTGTTTCTACATTCTAGATTGCAACCTCAGATCTAAATTAATCTAAAACCGGTCTCCCGCAAGATAGATTCTCACTAGCAATTCCCAAATCCTAACTCTCGTTATAAATTTACAAATTAACTAGTAGCGTTAATGATTCATCTGGTTTCTAGTCAGCTAATCCCCAGGAATTACCATCTGTAGTTTCACTGGTAATATTCCTATGGTCTAATGAACGCCACAGTTCTCACTTGTAAGCAATTCATACCAAATAAACTCAAGCAATAATTAATCACAAGAGAATATCAACAAATAACTAGGAACAAAACTACAATCTATATAGAATTTATATTTAACAAATCAGAAAGAAAAACAATAAACTAGTTGTCCATAATAAAACCAGAATTGTAACAATTATTCAGACATCGGAGACAAAGAAATAATAACGATAATTAAGAGATTAGAAAACGTCATCTAATTGAAGAACGATGATGAATCCACTCTCTATCTTCTGCTCCGGTCTGTCAAGACTGACTGATAGGTTCCCTCTGTCTGACTTGGTGTGCTGCGCGGCTCTCGAACGATTCTGTCTTGGTTTGAGAATTTCTTCTCGTGTGATGTGTTCGGTTTTCGTAACCTCCCGTCACCTCTATTTATATGCCAATAGCCCATCAGATAATAACTTCACGTCAGACTCCTCAAGTGCATGCGCTTCTGTAAAGTTTTTACACCCATGCTGTACATCTGTGTTATTATGTGTTAAAGGTGTCATGCCCATACTCTGCGCCTCTGTAAAGTCTCTACAAGTTATCTGAATTTTGTAATGTGCCGTATTCCATCATCCCTGCGCTGCAGTCCACTGTCTGTCAAAGCTGCGCCTCTGACGTTTTGCGCCTCTGTCCATTCATCAGCGCCCGACATATGTCTGCGCCTCTGAAATATGCTGCTTCCATATACGTGACTTGTTTGTGGCTGCATATCTCCAAATTATCGGCCCATCATTTGTCTGCGCCTCTGAAGTTTGCTGCGTCTCTGGAGTCTGCACTTCTGCAACAAAATGTCAGCCCAGCATCACTCAGTCTCGTGTCAGCATTGGTCGGCGCCTCTTAATGCAGTGTGCTGGTGCATGAAAGTCTGATTTTCCCATATCAATCCTCACGTGCCCATTGTGCATGCGAATGTGTACTCGAAGACGTCCAGAACCATGCATGTCAGCCCATCATGTGTATATGCTAGTGAGTTCATGGGCTTCTTCTGTATCATGATGTACAGAATTAAATCGAACGAGCCCACGCTTCAAGTATATGTCGGCGTACATAGTCTTTGTCGAATGAAGTTGCAGCCCAGGGATGAGATGTCTGCCCAGGTCCTCTCGTTTATTTCTCGTGCATGGGCCAGTGTCTTGCGTGAATGCCACCGTACAATATATATATATATTACGTGTATCTTTTATCGAGCATTTTAATCTGTTTTAGCATAAAACCACATGTGAGGAATATTATAAATATTTAACATAATTAAGTACATAAGTAAGGAATTTATCATATAAAGCAATAAAATATTAATCAAATTAAGCATAGAAACATAGATAAATTCCGCACTTATCAACTACCCCACACTTAGCTTTTGCTTGTCCTCAAGCAAATAAAGAATATTACTGCTCCAAACCGAAACATCAAACTCCAGGATTAAACATAAGCAGAAGGAAAACAAGCAAAATGACAATCAGAAAAATCAATCTGCTCTAAGCTATCAGTTTTCGCAAACAGTGAATAGAGAATAATTTTAATAAAAGCATGAATAAACTAAATTGCAGAAACTGAAACACATATTAGCTGAGGACCTTCCACCAATTTCTTTCCATTACCCTTTGGATGACAAGGGGTGTGAAGTAATGCCTTATTCCGCAATACCTTTCAACACCACGCACTCATGATCAAAAACTAAAATAAAAAAAAATTGCAATTAAATATTTCGTATGCAAAAACTTTTCTTCGTCAAGAAATAAAAACAAACAATTTATTTAATTAATTGCATAGTTGTTCCTTCACCCAGACTTTTCTCTTTATCCATGTAACGGCTTTGGGCCAACTATCCCAGATCACAAAACCTTAGGTAGATAGGTGATAAAGCACCCCGAGGACTTAATAACCAGATAAAAGAGGCCTGATTCGGTTTAGGAATTTTTGATCAGAGGAGTACCTTGCCTTATCCATTCATTCCAAACATTCATATCATTCCTAAGATCCAAAGCTAAACGCATTTAGTCTCCACAATCAGTCAGTCCATCAAATTTCAGTGAAAATAGTGTAAATTTAAGAAAAACAATTCCGGATTGACAACTTTTAAGCAGAAAGATTTTTAAGGTTGTCAACAGGCTCAATTTCAAACTTCCACAGATATTCTCACCCAAAATTCAACATTTACTGACAAAGAGAAGCATATTATTCATCACCTGAAAACCAACAAAAGCTAGTGGTCTGAAGTGATAACTGAAGAGCACTCCCTACCCCACACTTAAAATTTAAACAATGTCCTCATTGTGTGACAAGGTAGGAGTGAAAAACTCAAAGCTCGCAGAAAAACATTTATGTCCAAAGGAAACACAGCAGAGCAGTCAGAAATAAAAACTAAAAATTAAAAACAAAACAATTAAAACAAGAACTCCCTGGATTTTGTTGTTGTAATATGTAGAACGACCCCACCCCACAATTGAGCGTTGCTCAAGTGTTGCAGCCTGGTTGCAGCATCCACGTGAAGCATTCATCTGAAAGAAAGACACTAAAAGCAACCAAAACTACAAACGGAGTTAAAGATTAATAAACAACAAAACCAAGAAAATAACTACAAAACGAAATTAAAACTGAAATTAAAAACTAACAAAATAAAATATAACGCAGGGTTGCCTCCCAGCCAGCTGCCCTTCTTTAATGTCTTTGGCTAGACCATACCTCCCTGTGGTCAACCAGGATCGAAATGAATGTTGATGTGGGTGCCAAAGGGTGGGCGGGGTGGGCATCATATATTTTCATAAAACGTCCCCGATCAAATGGAAAAGTAACCTCAACACTCCATATGTAAAAGTGTAAACTCCACTGATCATGCTTCATGTGGTTGTGTTGAGGTGGGTGATCCTTCATGTAAAGATCACACTTTGGCTGATCCTCCTTCTCAAATTCAAGGATGTAACATCCTTATCATCCGGTGGAAGCCAAAAGGAAGAACCAATAGGAAGATCAACTTCAACAGGAGTTAAGGGCTCCTTGAAGTCAATGAGATAACTCTGCTCTGATGGCTCATCAGCAGGTGCAGGAAGAAAGTCAACTGGAAGACTCTCAGGCTCATGTACGAGTGGAGAAGGAAAAGACTGGATAGCTTCATGAATTATATTATTCTCTAACTCTGTAGATTCATCAAATTGCTCAATCTGTAGCTGTGGTCTCTCCATGATCTCCACTCAGGTGTGTCTACAACTTCAGGGATCGAATGATCAAGCTGCTTATCACTCCACTCAGCTACTGCAGTAGGTTGTTCGATCTCAGGAACCGGTTCACATCCAAGCTTCTGTGATATTTCATCTAGATGGGCTAAAATTCTTGCATTACTTTCCCGTATCTCTCTTCATATCCATCCTGAAGGACTCATGCCAACCGGGGTTTGATTCGCCATGTTTTTTGTTTAAATCTGCAAGAGCAGCTACCAAGCTAGATAGATTACTTTGACATTGTGAACTCTCATGATTCCCTCCACATGTCTGGCAGATAACCCACTGGTTGTAACTTGTGTAGGATAATATTGTTCAGGAGACGGTCGTGCTTCAGGAGGACTAGACGATATAAAACTTCTTAGAGCATCCTCCAAACTAGAAGAAAACAACTGGACAATAAGCACGCTCGTGATCTCCTCCACACCTTTCGCATACAACCCATTGGTTGTAAATCCAGGCCAATCTCCTGGCGGATTGTAATATCCAGCATCAAATCAAAGTACCCTCGAAATAAAAAGAAAAATAAATTATGTACATAAAGAAGAAAATAAAATTAAAATGAAAATAAAAGTATGTACATAAATTAAAATAAATAAAAACAAAATCAAAAGGAAATGAAACTATAAACACGTAAAAAAAAAGTAAAAGAAACAAAAAAATAATAATTAAAAAAAAACTATAAACTAAGAGAAACTATAAATCCAAATAAAATAAAATAACAAAGATCAAATAACGTTCCTAAAACAAAAATAACCTAACTAAACTAAGCAAGATCAACCTTGAACGTATACGGAAGTAAAACAACCTAAACAAAATCCTATAAATAAAATTAAAAGAAAAACAAACAAATAAAACTAGACAATATATAAATAAAAGAAAAAAATAGAAATAGACTAAACTAAATAACCGTGCCTCCCCGGCAGCGGCGCCAAAAACTTGTACGGGGTAAAACGTATTGCAGCAAGTGTACTGGTCTGTCGTAGCAAGTTTTCCTAGGTAGTATTCCCTAGGTTATCGAACCAAAGGAGGCTATGTCTAGTTTAATCTTTAATCTATCTAACTAATAAACTGAAGGAAAAATAACAATAATAGATTGGGGGTTTGATTGCAGATATTAAATAGTTAAATAAACTGAAAACAAACAAAAGTGATTATCTAATAAATCTGAAGGGCGAATTCTGGTTTATTATTTTTCCTAGTTTATTAATTTTCCCTTCCTGAGTGTTTCTAAATTCTAGATTGCAACCTCAGATCTAAATTAATCTAAAACTAAAACCGGTCTCCCGCAAGATAGATTCTCACTAGCAATTCCCAAATCCTTACTCTCGTTATGAATTTACAAATTAACTAGTAGCGTTAATGATTCATCTGGTTTCTAGTCAGCTAATCCCCAGGAATTACCATCTGTAGTTTCACTGGTAATATTCCTATGGTCTAATGAACGCCGCAGTTCTCACTTGTAAGCAATTCATACCAAATAAACTCAAGCAATAATTAATCACAAGAGAATATCAACAAATAACTAGGAACAAAACTACAATCTATATAGAATTTATATTTAACAACTCAGAAAGAAAAACAATAAACTAGTTGTCCATAATAAAACCAGAATTGTAACAATTATTCAGACATCGGAGACAAAGAAATAATAAAGATAATTAAGAGATTAGAAAACGTCATCTAATTGAAGAACGATGATGAATCCACTCTCTGTCTTCTGCTCCGGTCTGTCAAGACTGACTGATAGGTTCCCTCTGTCTGACTTGGTGCTGTGCGGCTCTCGAACGATTCTGTCTTGGTTTGAGAATTTCTTCTCGTGTGATGTGTTCGGTTTTCGTAACCCCCGTCACCTCTATTTATATGCCAATAGCCCATCAGATAATAACTTCACGTCAGACTCCTCAAGTGCATGCGCTTCTGTAAAGTTTTTACACCCATGCTGTACATCTGTGTTATTATGTGTTAAAGGTGTCATGCCCATACTCTGCGCCTCTGTAAAGTCTCTACAAGTTATCTGAATTTTGTAATGTGCCGTATTCCATCATCCATCCGCGCTGCAGTCCACTGTCTGTCAAAGCTGTGCCTCTGACGTTTTGCGCCTCTGTCCATTCATCAAGCCCGACATATGTCTGCGCCTCTGAAATATGCTGCTTCCATATACGTGACTTGTTTGTGGCTGCATATCTCCAAATTATCGGCCCATCATTTGTCTGCGCCTCTGAAGTTTACTGCGTCTCTGGAGTCTGCACTTCTTCAAACAAAATGTCAGCCCAGCATCACTCAGTCTCGTGTCAGCATTGGTCGGCGCCTCTTAATGCAGTTGCTGGTGCATGAAAGTCTGATTTTCCCATATCAATCCTCACGTGCCCATTGTGCATGCGAATGTGTACTCGAAGACGTCCAGAACCATGCATGTCAGCCCATCATGTGTATATGCTAGTGAGTTCATGGGCTTCTTCTGTATCATGATGTACAGAATTAAATCGAACGAGCCCACGCTTCAAGTATATGTCGGCGTACATAGTCTTTGTCGAATGAAGTTGCAGCCCAGGGATGAGATGTCTGCCCAGGTCCTCTCGTTTATTTCTCGTGCATGGGCCAGTGTCTTGCGTGAATGCCACCGTACAATATATATATATTACGTGTATCTTTTATCGAGCATTTTAATCTGTTTTAGCATAAAACCACATGTGAGGAATATTATAAATATTTAACATAATTAAGTACATAAGTAAGGAATTTATCATATAAAGCAATAAAATATTAATCAAATTAAGCATAGAACATAGATAAATTCCGCACTTATCAGGTATGCTCGACGAGTGCTCTGTGAGTGGTAATAAATGAGGTGCTACGTCTTGTAGGCTATGTTGTAGGCTTTTTAGGTGTCAAGTTAGGAGATAGGATTAGTGGAGTGGATGAGACTAAATATCTCTGATCATTGTACAATTTTTAATCAAGGAAGAAGCAGCTAATACAATAAATTATTTCACAACCAAGATATCATTCAATATAGACAAAAGAACAGTTAGCATTTCATTCATATCAAAATATTTTCTGAGAAACAGATAGTCAATGGCAGCAAAAAATTAAGGAAAAGAAAAATCTAATCTAGAATCTAATTATTCTCACGTTTTCCACTCATGTCTCTAGGAGACAAAGAACACTTGAGCTAGAGGTGGGAGTCTGTGAAGTTTATAGCTCCTTGAACCATGTGATGAACACTTGGCTCTTGAGACGGTCTGCACAACAGTGAGAGTAACTCTCACACTCTTTAGATCCTCCATAGCTGAAGTATCCAGACTGGTCCCCGACCTGTCATGGACCGGTGAAGACTTCGCTTCCTCTTGAGTCCCGATGCTCTTTGCGGTTAGGCAAGGCTCTGACCTAGAGTCTTCGCTCTTAGTTGGCTTCTGAGCAACCACTACTGATCTCCCTTTGTCTTGATCCCCATTTTGGACAACATCTCTGAGTAGATGTTGTCCTGAGCGGTGCGTGCGCACTCGTGGACCTGTTGGTGTCCACTCCGTTCTGTTGTAGCGCCTTGGTCACCACTCCCCCACGCACTAGACCGGTTGACGTAGTGAATCTCCTCAACGGTGAGAAGATCATTGTAGGAAGGTCAATTTTCTCTTGGTCTTCAGTGCGTAAAGCAAACTCACATCTCTTGCATTGACGATGTGGGTGCGTTGGTTCCGTGGGGTGATGTTGTGGGTGAGCAGACTGAGAGCACCCTGTCTGGTATGGACATCTCTGCCGCAAGGAAATTCTTCATTGTTGCTCCTCTGTTGAGCAGATTGACCATTTATCCTCCAAGGTGTCCTAGATCATTCCAAGTTGTCTCTTTGGAGCGACCATCCTTCAGGCTCCAGGCCGAAAGTCTCGAAGATCCAAGACTTAGAGATGTTGATGTCTGCGCCTTGAACCCTTGAGATAATGTAATCGTCCGTCCTGCTTTGGAGGGGGCCAAGATGGTGCATTGTGCTCTTTGAGCAGCTCTGTATAGACGGTGATGGGTTCTTGGAAGAAGTCCACCCATCCTTGGTATTCCAACAGCTCCTGGGTCTCTCATAGACCCATCTTGTCCATCCATTCTAGGTCTAGCGTCTTTGGTAAGACGGACAAGACCTATCGTTGACATTTCGACCTTGATCAAGGCTGAGTCCAGCTCCTTGAGCTTCTTGATGCGCTTCAATGATTGTTGTGGTTGAGATTTGGCAACTGTCTTCTTGGCTTGAACGAGTTCGTCAAGCTCCTTAGCATGTGGAGAAGGAGTCATCTTTTCTTTGCTTTTCGCCTTCTCTAATTTCTTTCGCTGCTCGACCGTTGGTAGGATTGGTGAGGATTCAGTATCGCTAGCACCTCCCTGACTAGTCTCGAGAGTTATCGGGACCTATCAACGACTGGTTCCCCAAATACGTCGATGAGCCTTGCTTCCTCTTCTGAGTCAGGCGCCGTTACGTCCTCTTCCTGACCTCTTTCTTCTGCTGCTGCCTCCTGTTGGGACTTTTCGTCACTTGCACCTCTTCTCTTCATTTATCTGTCGAACGACAGCTTCGACGGCCGCTGAGGGAGTGACTTCCTTATCGTCGGTGAAGTGCAGCTTGCGAGTTGCTCTTTCAGGTGTGGAGTGAGCTTTTTATGGAGTTTCTTGTTGGGTTTTGGCTCGTTTGGAGGCACGAGTTGCACGAGTTACGTGACTCGTTGTAGCAGTGGAGAGGTCTTGGTTTGTAGGGACCTTTGGATTTTTCGCTTTGGAATGCTTGGAGGTGATTTTTGGGGAAGGAGCAGGAGAAGACATATTTGGATTTTCGGTAGGAGTGGGAGTTGGGAGTATTTTGGGTTTGAGAATTTTTGTTTGGATGAGATGGTGAAGTTTGGGCAAATAGAACCTTATATAGGTTACCTCTTCATGTTGCAACTCGCCTTCATCTGTTACCCTGCGCACAAGTTGATCTTCTAATTCTTTGGACAGACGAGGGGCGGCAATTCTCTGTGTGGTTCTGTCGGCAGCATGTCGGCCACTTGCACTAACGAGGCTTCCTTGAGGACAGCTTTCTTATTGAGCGGAGAGTGGATTTTGGTGCCATGGTTGATCGAAGGATTTTCTTGAATTTACAAACTTTTTGCTAGAGAATCCTTAGAGTGGCTGTGAGGCAGGGGTTCTTTGCAGTAATCTCACGAGAGTGTTTATAGAGAGAATAGAAATCGCTTTGAGTGCTTAAAGAGATTAGAGAGAGTGAGGGTAATAGTGTGACAAGAGCAAGACTCTCATCGCCCTTTTATAATTATCGAGAACGGTCGGTGACCGCTCCTCGTCCTCTCACTGACATGTCCCAATGGTACTATTCATAACGGGCAACGGTCGTGACGATTGTCATCGACCCGTTATAGTTTTCTCGTTTATATCCGTTGCACACTCCCTATACTAACCTTACTTTTGTGAAATGCTGACATATCTGTTTCAAGTAGTCGTTGACAAAATTTCCATGCATTTAGCTGTTGTTGACTACTGAACGACTGGTTTAAAGGTGTTGCTCACGTGTCGGTGACCGATCGTGGGAATTAAAAGACAGCTAATCATGTTTAATGAATATCATTCCCAGATCATGAACAATCTTGTTGAATATTTCTCTACTTAATGGCTTAGTAAAAATGTCAGCTAGTTGGTCTTCAGTAGAAATGTACTTTAAACCAACTAATTCTTTTTCACAACAATCTCTAAGAAAATGATGTCTAATGTCAATATGCTTGGTACGAGAATGATGCACAGGAATTTTGGAAATAGAGATGGCCCTTGTATTATCACACATAATTGGCAACGTACCTGTCTTGACTCCATAATCACCAATTTACTGTTTGAGCCATAAGAGTTGAGCACAACAACTTGCCACGGCTATATATTCAGATTCAGCAGTTGAGATTGCTACACTTTGTTGTTTCTTTTATCCCCATGCGATCAACATGATCCAACAAAGAATGCTGTCACTGACATGCTTTTTCTATCGGTGATAGATCCTCCATAATCTGCATCTGAAAAACCTATAACATTACAATTGGTGAGTTTAGGATAAAAGAGACCAAGGTCCATGGTCCCTTTAAGGTAACATAGAATTCTTTTTACGGCTGTGAGGTGAATTTCTCTTGGGTCTGCTTGAAACCCTGGCACATAAGCAAACACTATACATAATGCCAGGTCTACTAGCAGTTAAATAGAGTAGAGAACCGATTATCTCCCTGTATGATCATTGATCGACCGGTCGGTCACCAGTCGTGATGCCCATTTTTGTGTCAACTGTCATAGGTGTGTCAAATGATTTGCTTGCCTCCATTCCAATCTCTTTAGCAAATCCTTCACATACTTTTGCTGGGATATGATTGTCCCTTCGTCATCTTGCTTGACTTGAAGTCCTAAGAAGAACTTCAATTCTCCTAAATCACTCATTTCAAACTCCTTTTTCATCAAGGCTTCAAACTTCTTGCAATATTTCTCATCAGAGGCTCCAAAGATTATATCATCAACATATACTTGCACAATTAAGAAGTCTCTTTTGTTGTTGTAAACAAACAAGGTTTTATCCACCTTTCCTCTCTTGAATTGTTTTTCTAAAGATAGTGGATAGACGGCCGTACCATGATCTTGGAGCTTGTTTGAGCCCATAAAGAGCTTTGTCAAGCTTGAGTACCATGTCTTTTCCTTCTTGAGTCTCAAAACCTGGAGGTTGTTCAACATACACTTCTTCCTTGACATACCCATTTAGAAAGGCACTTTTGATGTCAAGTTGGAAGAGTTTGATTCCTTTATGTGCAGCAAATGCAATTAGTAATCTGATGGACTCCATCCTTGCTACTGGAGCAAAGGTCTCTTGGAAGTCTATCCCCTTCTTGTTGACGATATCCTTGGTGAAGTTTGGTGATTTTTAGAATAATATAAAGGGTATTTAATAAGATATATGTATAATATATAGTTTAATGATATTATAAAACTATATGTTATAAATTGGGCCAAACGACAATTATAGGAATTTGGTGGGTCTGTTCGGAATTTTACAAAAATATAACCATAGGTTATACCATTTTATAAGTTGAAAATGTTATATTATATGATGTATATAACATGGTATAAATAATGGGGTGAATTTGTAAATAAAGGAAACAATGGTATATGAAAAAGAATATGGTTTTTATGGTGCCATGCGGCAATAATAAATAGTTTTGTATAAAAACTATAGGTTATAAATTAAGGGAAATAAAAATATCATATTATATGATATTAGTATATGGTATAAATTACATAATGTTATGTGGTCAAATAGAATTTAAAATAAATTAAAGGGCTGTACCGAATTATAAAAGATTGAAAATGAATTTTAGACTATGGTCTATAATGTTATAACAATTATAAGGTTTAAATGGAATTAATAAGTAAGGATATTCACATTAAATAATGTGACAATCTATGAATAAATAAGATTTATAAACTAAGGTATTAATTGATTAAACCTTGGGAGTTGTAATTGTACAACATAAAATGTTACATAATATTAGGATAATAATCTTAATATAAGTTGTATAATATAATACAACTAATGGGAATAATCATCTAATATAAGATGATAAAATGTAACATATGATATAAGAGTTTTATAACTCATGAAACTTATCTATATGGTAATATATACATGTACAAGAATAATGTATTAAGGATGAATATATAATATGGTTGGAAACCATATAATATAATGGTGGTGGTTATTACATGAAAGATAGTTACGAACTATAAGTTATAAGTTTTTGAATGCAAATATGATTTGCTAAGATAATGGATTATATAATACAATGTATTATAATGGATGGTGGGAAAATAATACAATATAATATAATAATGCATGCATACATGCAACTGTAGGTTATATACCTAAATTTAATGGTGGATAAGATTAAAGAAATATAATGAATTAAACTTAACAGTCGAAATGTTTTGACATACGAGTTTAGTAACCAAGCCGACCGGTTTAGAGAAACCCGTAACAAATAACTGTAGAAATCCGGGGATGAACTGTCGGGGTTACTTGTTATTCGGAATATCGGAAGTAGTTAGTCATGGAGACTGACTTATAGTTTTATTACCGTTTAGATCATACTTCAGACAAGGCGCTTGATGAGCTAGTGGTCTACACTGCGCATCCTAGGTCTTGGTGAACGGTTGTAAAGGGTTTGATCGGGTTGTCCTAAGGATTTCCTTGGGCTCGGATTTGGTTGATATCACTTGTGGTTAAGTGTTTTTGGATACGTGTATGTGATTATGTGTTACTGCATTAATTATTTATGCACGAGCGTCCCACGGACTAACACTACGTCAACTATAGATCGACTTATATAAACATACATATACGTTATTGTGATGACAAGACGGTTACTTGATATAATACCATAGTATTAATATAAGTATATGGCAACCTAAGTAAAACACTTAGGAACGAGTCACGACATTGTCGGTCTCTAGAGCATGGATCTCGAACATGAATATACCTAGATTACTTCTAGGTATGCGTGAGACCCATTGGGCAGCTAACTAATAATTATTCTCCATAAGACTAGAGCATATCTTAAACATTTGAGAGAGAGATGGTATGAGTTGAGGTGAGGAATCCCGGTAGTTTACGAACTACTTGGTTGAGCATTTGTGATCACTGAGGGGTTTCCCGATTGGGTTTCCGCTCCAGGTTTATACCAACGAGCCCTATTTGGATCGTGGGTCAGGTGGCTACGCCTTTTTTATGGGACATCTTACGAGACAAAAGAGAATAGTCAGGGCCTCCGGACCTCTGGCGAAATGAGCACCTGTGTGTGTACGGGAGGACTACTGTCCATGGTGAGGTTATCGGGTTGTCTTAACATGACGCCCAACTGGTAATAATTAAACATGGTTTGGATGGGGCCTTAAGGCCAAATTAAATTAACTATGGAAACTGTACGCTACGGCTAATTGTACATGGTACACTATACTGCTATTATTTCGATACGTTCGATATACATTGTGTTTGTGATATTTTATGACTGTTTGAATTGTGGATGGTTTGTTTTATAATGCATGATACTACAGTGTTGATTTAACTGTAAAATGATAAAGCATGAAACCAATCTAATAATAAGATGGTTAAAATGACTAAGTGACATTAGGGTCCAGGCCCGGCCTACTCAGCGTCTATTGCTGATACTACACCATTATGCAAGTTGTTGATTATGCGAAGCCGAAGTGCGGGAACAGGGTAATTAGGGTTTACTTTAATTACCGCCCATGGAGTTTGTTTGTATGGCAATGAGGATGGGGAATTGTATTATGGAAGGTTATGTATATTTGGGATTGGGTAGACACTCACTTGTCGACATTTATATGGTTTATGAACTTAGTTTGATGTATAGGCGATTATCTCGTTATCACACACGCGGTTAGCAGTTTGTTTATGTTTTAAGTTGGATATAGTTTGGCTTCGTTGCTCGCATGGCCGAGTATGCCGGTGACACCCGAGTAAGTATTGTTGTTGTTGGTATTTCTTCCTTGCTGTAAGACGTTTTATTTATTGCTACAAGAGAGATTATTACGTGATTATGGAGAGGGGTGTTTACAAAAGTGGTATCAGAGTGGAGTACCGCTCTGATGACGAGAAAATAGGTTACAGACAGTGGCTTAGGACTTGGAAAATTACAGGAAACGTTTGTGAGGTACGAGACGACTCGTCTTAAAAGATATTGTGATTAGTAACGCAAATTGCGTGATATATTAGCCTTAAGGCAATTCAATAATCTACTGGTTTGTGTACGGTAAATTACCGAGTATTTATGAACATACTGTACTAAGATGTTCTGGGGGAGCTAGAGGGCGTGTACTGGTAGAGTGAGGCGGTGACCCCGTGTTCCAGATGTTGCTGAGACGATTGCTGCCATTCTCGCCACAGCTTGGTACTCAATTGGAGGAGCACCAGCCCACCTACCACCGCCCAGAGAAACGAACTGGCTGAAGTCAGTTACCGAGACCCACCACCTACATATGCAGGGGAGCCAGACCCCGTAGCCTTAGAGTGTTTATTGTTGAACATGAGAAGGCTACGAACCTTGCAGTACCTACCAACCAGAAGGTTGTCATTGCTGCTTTCCATTTGAAGGACGCAGCCAGCACTTGGTGGAGGTTGGTCAAGGACCATCACCTGGCTACACCCGACTTTTCGTGGGCTGCCTTTGTCGAGTTGCTGAGGGGGAAGTACTACCCGGCACATCTCAAGCAGAAGAAGCGCCATGAGTTCGAGACATTTTCCCAGGGAGGTCTGACCGTGGATGAGTACTACTGCTCGATTCATTGATCTGCTGGACTTTATCCCCGGTGTAGATTACTAATAGAGACCGTAAGAAGGTTCGGAAGTTTCCGGGGGGGATTGTTGTTTCGCATCCAGATGGTGATGGGTGCTACCCTCAACACTACCATCCGGTATTGACATGAAAGCCATAAATTCTTTATTACTACATATACCGATTAACTTTGGTGAGACTTACCAATGAGATGTCCAGGAGGTTTACGATGCTGCCCGTCGAGGACGGGCTAATGCTCCGACTCAGGAAGAGACTCTCGGGGCCAAGAAGAGGAAAACCCTGAGGGAGAGTCTGGGGGTGGAGGAGCATCTCCAGGAGTGGCCAGAAGAAGGGAAAGTAAGGACTTATCCCATTCTAAATAAATGTTACCATATTAATACCTTATGAATGCTGACCCGAAACTTAAACAGGAAATTCTTTCAAAAGAAGGGCAGCAGGGTCACCCACGGAGCGAAGGGGAAAGAACCCGTCCTTCGGTGACCGGCCCAGTTATAGATGCTCAGCCTTGATCCTGCGCTCCTAAGGGGGAATACCTACCTCTTAAATTTAATTGTGACCTTAACCTTTATATCAATCAGATTGAACTTAAGCTAATATACTACCATCAGCACCGGACAGCCCCAGCGCCATTACTATTGTAAGCGTTGTGGGAAGGACCATCATGGGGTCGACTACGAAGGCCGCAAAGTTGAGTGTCGGTGCTGCAAGAAAGAGGCCACCGGGAGTTCGAGTGCTGGATGAACCCAAGAGCCGTAATTACAGGCCACCAAGAATACTCAGAAGATCTCAGCTGGAGGATCTGGATTACCACGAGGCGGTCAGGATGGCCAGACATCTACTGATGCTGGAGCCCCCAGAAGGTGCAAGGGAGTGATAGGGCATGAGTACCCTAACTCCATGAACCGCGCTGTGGAAGACTTTTTGTTTACCTTGTTATGTACTTACCTTGGATGTCGACAGAGATTATGTTATAGTATGAGGGAGTGTGTTCGTGACCACTCGCCTTTGTGTATGAATTTTGAGACTAGTTTGTGGACTCGATCGAGTACCTTGAACCTTGACGTATTATATATATTGAACAGGATGTTAAGCTTACATTATCATGTAGCCATATTTGACGACGTAGAGTCAATGAGACCGGTTAATTACTGAACCAGAGTTTCCACCTGCTGGCGCACTTGCTATTGCAAGCGCTATGACATAAACCACTAAAATTCCCATCTACCTTGCGCACGTTGACAGAGCAAGTGCTGCTACTAACTGCAACTACTACTTTTTAATCTTTTATTATATATATATATATATATATTCAATATTTTCATATTTCCATACAAACCTTGAGATTAGAAACCTATGCAACTGGGGAAATTAGACAGCCCTGTGGTTGTGAACCACACTAGTTTAAATTGTTCGAGAATTTTCAGACAGGGCTTATTAGCCAAATACCATCAGTGTATCCCTGCATTTAATGTTAATCACTACCAGTGATGAAATGTTTAGTCCTTATGGACAAGCATACCCTTTGTGGATGCACCACCGTCAGTGAGGATGGTTGGGAAGTGAGGAGCCATGTTGCTCCAGCTATTATGCAATCTGCAAATACTCCAGTTAAACAGATGAGGGAACGAATATAACAATGGATGAGATGTGATCATGATAACAGGGAGAAAAGAAATATGTGTTGTACTCAATGAGATTGAGATAGGAGAACCAGTTTTGCTAATTATAGCACGGATTTTACTTACACACGAGCTGAATAACGCCGGCTTATGGCAACGAATTACCACTGATGTCCACCAGGGCAATAGCACTTAAACAAGATAACCGATAACATGAACCAGTAAAAAAAGGGATTCCATCAAAGGGAGATTGACAACAAGAATACTTCACAATTTTATCCGTGTGACAGACATTACCAGTTTACTAAACGAGACATGGGACGACCGCACTCCGATAGGAGCATGTGGGCCTGACAGACTTATTTATGAGTTAGTCAGGTAAGTAGTACTGTATCAGTACGGTATCCCATGCAAGTAGACAAGTAGTGTTAGGAACACGAGAAGTAGTCAACTCCATACTAAGGACAGTGATGAGATTACCTCGAAGATGGACGAGAAGAGCCGCAGTTAAACCATCGGGCTAGAGAAATCAAAACCTTTAACAGAGAACAACATACGTATACAGTGAAGACAAGGAAACCGTTCAAGGACAGGGAACCTGAGGAAAGAAACATGGAAAACCCATTATGGACGAATAATATGTAGAATCCTCATAAGGATCAAGCGAATGCTTGCAACCCAGAGGAAATCTACCAGTTGATGTGAACGTAAACGCGTGATTACGCAATGATGAGAGACAAAGCTAATATACTAGCAGATACCTTAAGCAAGGAACAATGGACTTGGAATGTACCACTCACATGATAATTCACGCATCTTATCTGTTTGACTCATTATATTAGCTACTGAGAGTTTACGCGCTCTGCACTCTGTAGGACTGAGTATTTGGTATTACACTTGTGCAGTTATTAATCTAGTGGGATTACAGGAAGAGTAATGGATATCAACAAGAGTGTGTATCAAAGAACTACAACGGTGTTACTCCGGAACAAGAACCACCAGAAGACACGGATGAAAATCATCATCTCCGTGGACATGTAGGCGGGTACGTCTAATATTACAAGACAAGTGCAAAGAGCACTAGTACTAACAATGCAAGTCATTGTTGGGAAAATTACATACATAGTAATTGAACCTAGCTAAAATGGGCAAGTGCACCCAATTCGTTGCAGTAAAACAAGTGTCGTATCCACAAGGAAATTGGTTTCTAAATCCCAAGCTTCGGTATAAAAGTTCAGTGCAAAATAACAGTTAAATGGGGGTTTAGCCAGAGGCAAGCTTGGTTGTTTGTTTTGTTAACTAAAATGCAGTAAAAAAACATGAAATGTTTGTGAATGGAATGGATGGAGAGAGTACCCTAGGACAGTGGGAATCACCCAATTCACTCAAAGAACTTCAAAACCATAACTCATCATCTCAATGCCTACAAGAGTTTAGCTCATGAATTCCCAAATCATGGGAAATCCAATTCTTACTTAAATAATCAAACCCCTTAATTAAAGGAGGTTCAAGTCATCAAATAGCATTAAGCAAGCACTTTTTAAATAATAGCCCCAAGCATTTACTTCCAAATCGAGAAAGCAAAGGGTAGGGTTTACTCCCTTCTTGGTCTAGTTCCAAACTCAAGCTCAAATATTGAATGGAACCACCATAAATGCAGTAAGAGATCAATTTAGTGCATTAATTAATATTGAAGGGAATAAAACAAGAGTAATAATGAGTTAGGTTTCTAGCATTCAAAGAGCAAAATGGGTTCAAACCCTCATCCTAAGATACAAATGGAACTACTCAGACATAGCTAGAGGTAAGAGCACAGAAAAGGAAGAATTAGCCATTAGAGGAGCTTCCAAGCTTCAATGGAGGTAGAAATCTTCACTTCCTTCTTCCTCCTTTCTTCTCTTCTCTTCTCCTCTTTTTTCTCTTATTTTCGCCTCTTCTCTGTCTGTTTAGGGTTGGAATCGGTGGAATTGATAATGAAGAAGGAAGCCCCAGAATCAGCTTTTAAAAACGCAGATCTGGGCAAATTTTCTGCCCGACCGACCCAGACTGGGTCGGTCCCGTGGGTCGGTCGGTCTTCGAAGAAGAAGGCACGTGAGTCATTTTAAGTATGACCGACCCAGATCCGACCAAGCTTATGGGTCGGTCGATTCCCGAAACTTGGCATCTGGAAAAACCAAAACGACCGACCCAGTGTGGGTCGGTCCTGTGGGTCGGTCCTGTTCCAGGGTTATGCTCTAACTTGCACGGGGCCTAGAATCTTCATTATAGCTCGGAATTGCTCCCCGTTTGCGGCGTCGGAAAGCTTGAAGGATGAGGGATCCGTTGATGCATGCTACTAACTCCAAGGAAGCTCGTAAGTATGTTCAAAATGAGCTTTTACCTAACAAGAGATTAAACTCCATTAGTTAACTATTCACTAAAACACTCTCTTAAGTGGTGAAACAAGTCATGCATGCAATAGAATAGAAGTAAATGAAGCTCTCAAAATAGCATTATTTCACCACTTATCAACTCCCCCACACTTATCTAATTGCTTGTCCTCAAGCAAAATTGATAGGAGCCCATAGTAAGAAGGAACATTTACAGCAAACAAGTATTTAGATGAATTCTTGAACTTTAGTGAGCAAAATTGTGGAAAAATCTCAAGAGGAGTGCAACCAACCTTCTCATGGTGACATGGGTGTGCTTAGGGTAAATAAAAATATAGAGCTTCGGGGTATGATCCGGAGTGTTTCCATGTGCTTAAAGATCTTTGGACTTGGAGAACTTTTACCATGGCCAACTTCTCTCAAGAATGGGCATTGAGGAAAAACAAAAGGAAAAATAGAAAGTTGCATTGGATTTCCTTTTGCAACAAGAGATGAGAAGAAGTAATTTCGGCATTTTGCCTTGCTTTACAGAGCACTCAACTCTCATTTGTTGGTTACCGATGGTGCCTCTCAAGTCCTTGTAAAAATTTCCACGAGGAAACACCCCTTAGCAATCCCTAGATGAGAAGATTAGAAAGGACCCCTAAGCAATTAAAATTCACCAAGAAAGGGATTTATGGAAGCACCGCAATTAATCGCTCCTCAAGAGATCATTTTTGAAAAAAATTAGGTGGAAAGTTCGAAGCATTCATGGAAAGACTTGCTTACTATAAATGAAACTACTTTATGGCAGTAATAAGTATGTATGGGGAGCTTGCGAAGTGCATCAATAAGAAACGGTCACGTCCCCCACACTTGAGTAGGACAATGTCCTCATTTGTCAATGCGGAACCCAATAGGAAATAAAGAGAGGACCGTTTCGATTTTTGAAAAATATTGTACAAAAAGTGTAAAGCAACTGAGAAATATATATCGAACTAGTACTCCCCTGATTAGACGTGGAGTGGGTAAAGGTTTCCCCCACACTGGAGAGTGGCCGGAGACCGTGGAAAAATGTGCAAGATCGCCTCTTGCAATTGTCGTATGCTGCGTTGAAAATGCTTGCATACAGGGTGTATATATCTACAATCATTGACAAAAACAAACGTGCGCAACAGGATTCCGAAGAATACACTAATAGCCCAAGGTTAGATAACAAAATGGACTCGCGGATGAGTCGATGATATAATATTCGAAAAGGTCGCATACAAACTAAAAGGTAAAGCAAAAGACTTGAAGTTTTAAGTTTGCAAAGAAATGTCAAAAAGCATAGCCAAACTCCAAAAGTAACACCAAAGTAGTTTGAAATACAAGTCAGGGGGAGGGGGTAGAAACAACCGGCTACTGAGGAGGTGGGGCACCAGAGCGAAACTCGTCTCGCATGCGCTGCATCTGGGCCTCCATCTCGGCCTGCAGCTGACGCTGATAAGCTGCCATCCGCTCCTCGAACTCCTGCCTAGAAATGGTGTCTGGCGGTGGCGGGGGCAGAGTAAGGAGTGGGGCGGTGGTAGTGGCTGCTGCCCCGGAGGAGGAGGAACCGGCACTCGGCTGCTCGTCGTCGACAAGCCCCTTCACCCAAGTGGTCCCGTCCCAAGAAAAACCCATCCTCTGCATGGCGTAGCCATGAATGTAGTCCATGGGGTCGGACACCGGCTCACCAGCAGCCGAGACGCCCTGGCGGACAAGCTGACTGTGCAAGAAATGGGGGAAGCCCAGATGGTGGGAATCCTTCTTTGTCACTATTTGCTGCAGATGGTGGAACATTAGCCCAGAGAGAGAGAGGGGGTGATCGGGGTCCGGGGCGACCAGGTAATCCATCATATAGCAGTCCATAGCATTTAGATCCTTGCTGTCGCGCGGGAGGATATTGTGGCGAAGGAGTGCGAGCATGACCCTCCTCACTGGGTCAGGGACCATGTTCAGGGTCATGGTGACCCGAACCTCTGTCCCCGCTTGATTCTTCTTTCGGCGCTGGACAGGGAGGGTGTTCAAGTAGTGCCTCCGGTGTGCGGCAAGATCGCCAACGGAGATGAATGTGGTGTACTGGAGATCCTCGAGAGGGAGGCGGAAGTAGCGGAGAAAGGTCTCCGCGTTGAGTCTGATGCGCCGGCCTTTACATGGGAGATAATAGTCGGTGTCCCGTACTCCATTCATTGGTCGCATTTGCATAGAATTCTTTGACCAATCGAGGGCAGTATTGGCCGCCCATGGTCAGGACACACCCCCAGCCGGTGCGCTCCATCACCTCCTGGAGGCTGAGGTCAGAGATGAGCTCGGCATCGACCGTGCGCTCGCGTACGAATTCCCGAGTGCGCGGGTTGTTGTACCAGCTTCGCGCCTCCTCACTGATGAAGCGCCCATCGAGAAGGCCCTCTGGTGGACCGGTAGGCACAGGGGCGAGCTCAATCGCCTGAGAAGTACTGGCGCTACCCTTGCGCTTTTGGGTGCGTCGGGGTCGTCCACTCATGTTGCTGAAATGAAACAGCAAACAAACAGAACAAAACAAAAGAAATAACAAACAAACAAGAAAGAGTTAGAAGAAAAGTTAAAAATCAGAGAATTAAAAGAGATAAGTGTAACGGAAATTGAAAATTTGGGCAGAGTTTCCCCCGTTTTCTACACTTTTCCCGGTTCTAAGAACCTCCACAAGTTAGCCCGAAGGCTATCATTCAAGAATGGAAGACACCAATAGCAAAAGCCAAGCACTGATGGCATGCATGACACCCAGTAACTCCACAAGCAAGAGACAATGGAAATACCATTTACAATACTAGATAGAGCAATTGCAAATGAAGCTAGCAAGCACAAAATGAAGCCGAAACCAACAACAGTGCCAAGTAGAGAATAATAGAGTGCAGTAGCCCGAACGAGAAAAATGATTCTCGGAAATGTGAAAAACAAAGGCAATCAAACAACCATCCCAGCAAACCGTTACCCAAAAATACTCAAAGGACCATTTCAAAGCCAAAAGTGATACAAGTTCCAACTGAATTAAACAGCAAGCCAAAACAATCAACCGTGAAAAAAATGGACAAATTATCAACCTAAGGCTTGTTTGGTTCGTGATAATTTAGCCCAAATGCAACTTCCACAAAAATTTGTAAAAAAGATCCAAAATGGAGAGGGAAGTACATACCTTAGGGATTGGGAAGTTAAAACAGGGAGAAATGTGGAACTTGGGGCGTTAAAATCGGTGGTAAACGATTTGGAGGGTTAGGGGCGATTGGGAGAGGAGGCGGAGTGGGGGTGGTGCTGGCGTGGGAACTAGGGTGCGCGCAGTGTGGATGGGCGCGGCGTCGGCGCAACGCGGCGGTGCAGGGTGACGGGAGTGGTGGTGGAAGCGACGGGAAGCGGTGGTGGTGGGGGTGTGTTGCGCGAGAAGCCGGGAGGAGAAGGGTGGGGGTGGGGCGAGAAGAGAAGAATCGGGGAAGAAGAAGGAAGAAGCGCAGGAAGAAGAAGGAAAGAAAGAAAGAAAGAAAGAGAAAGGAAAGGAAAGAAAGAAGAAGAAAAGAAAAGGAAACGTTGCGTTTCCGTCTTTTTTTTTTCAAAATTTTCATCGGACCGACCCAGGGCCGACCCAGTACTGTGGGTCGGTCTATCCCCGAGAGTTCAGTTTCAAAATTTTTCTTCGGACCGACCCAGGGCCGACCCAGAGCTGTGGGTCGGTCTATTGCCGAGAGTTAGGTTCAAATTTTTGCCGAGACGCGACCCAGGGACCGACCGGAGCGTGCCATGGGTCGGTCCATTCGAGAGTTTGGTTTCAGAATTTTGTAGCTGGACCCACCTATGGGTCGGTCGGTGGGTCGGTCGGGACAAAAATTCCCAAATCCTATTGTTTCGTTCCTCAAAACATTATCAGCCAGCTCTAGACCATATAAACCAGAAAAACAAGCTAAAACAGCTAAAATAAACAACCACACACACCAAAAAGAACTACAAACGTTAATACAATAAACTTGCTTAAAGAGATGGAAAGGAGTCCGGGTTGCCTCCCGAAAAGCTGCCCGTCTTTTTAAGGTCTTTGGCTAGACCATAGTGAGGGTTAGAATGAACCTGGAGGGTCTCTTAAGTAAAGAGCCCGAGCTTCAACCTTTTGGATGTCGCCTCCTTGATAATGCTTTAGCCGGGAACCGTTTACCATGAAAGTCTCCCCTTTGACATTCTTCAGCTCATAAGCTCCATAGGGGGTGATCTTCGTGACAGTAAAAGGGCCAGCCCAATGCGACTTTAACTTCCCGGGGAATAACTTCAACCTTGAGTTGTAGAGAAGAACCCGGTCACCTTCGTGAAACTCCCGCTTCATAATCATCTTATCATGCCATTTCTTGGCCTTTTCTTTATAGATGCGGTTATTTTCGTAGGCTTCCTCCCGAATCTCTTCTAACTCGGTCAATTGGAACCGTTTTGTCACCGGCGCTCTTGAGATCATAGTTAAGGGCCTTAACTGCCCAATATGACTTATGCGCTAATTCAACCGGCAAGTGACAAGCCTTCCCATAAACAAGCCGGAACGGGGACATACCGATTGGCGTTTTGTAGGCGGTCCTATATGCCCACAATGCATCGTCGAGCTTCATGGACCAATCCTTCCTTGAGGAACTTACTGTCTTTTGAAGGATCCATTTGAGCTCTCTGTTGGTGACCTCAGCTTGGCCATTGCATTGTGGGTGATAAGGAAGAGCAACCTTGTGTCTCACACCATATTTACTCATCAACGCTTCAAATTGTTTGTTGCAAAAATGAGATCCGCCATCACTCAATATGGCTCTTGGTACCCCGAACCGGGTGAAAATGTTTTTCTTCAGAAATTTTATCACAACCTTGGCATCATTAGTTGGGGTTGCAATTGCTTCAACCCATTTGGTCACGTAGTCGACCGCCACAAGAATAAATAAGTTGGAACAAGAAGAGGGAAGGGGCCCATGAAATCGATACCCCACAAATCAAACGGCTCAACCTCTATCATTATGTTGAGCGGCATCTCATGCTTTCGAGAAGTGTTCCCAAGCCTCTGACATTGGTCACAGGAGGCAACGTACGAGTGACAATCTTTATGAAGGGTTTTCCAGAAAAACCCGGCTTGAAGAATCTTAGCTGCTGTTCGTGCCGGACCGTGGTGTCCTCCGGCTTCACCCGAGTGACAGTGAATCAGAATTTCCTGCACTTCACTCATGGGCACACATCTCCGGATTACCCCATCAGCACAAACCTTAAAAAGAAAAGGGTCCTCCCAGAAATACCTCTTGACGTCGGAGAAGAATTTCTTTCTTTGTTGATAAGTCATCTCTGGTGGTACCACTCCCCTCGCCAAATAATTTGCAAAGTCCGCATACCAAGGGTCCCGGTCTCTGCAATCATGTAGATGCTCTCGTCTGGGAAATATTCATTGATGGGCACACCATCATCAGGGACTTCCATTCTTGACAAATGATCAGCTACCACATTCTGTACACCCGGTTTATCCCGGATCTCTATCTCAAACTCTTGCAGGAGCAGAATCCATCGGAGAAGTCTAGGTTTTGCACCCTTGTTGAACAAATATTTAAGTGCCGAGTGGTCTGTGTGCACCACAACCTTGCTGCCCAAGAGATAGGATCGGAATTTGTCGAGGGCGAAGACCACAGCCAATAGCTCCTTCTCAGTGGTGGCGTAATTCTTTTGAGCATCATTGAGGGTTTCTACTAGCGTAGTAGATACTTCTCAATATCTTTTCCTTCTTTTGACAAAGGACCGCCCCTACTGCATAGTCGCTGGCGTCGCACATGATCTCAAAAGGTAGACTCCAATCGGGGGAGACCACGATAGGTGCAGAGATAAGGCACTGTTTGAGGGTGTTGAAGGCATTAAGGCACTCCTCAGTGAATTCAAATTTTACATCCTTGGCCAAAAGGTCACAGAGAGGCTTTGAAATTTTGGAGAAGTCTTTTATGAACCTTCTGTAGAAGAAACCGGCATGACCCAAGAAGCTTCGAATGTCTTCACTGATGTTGGAGGAGGTAGCTTTTCAATTACTTCAATTTTGCTTTGTCTACCTCAATACCTTCTGAAGAGATCTTGTGCCCCAAGACAATTCCTTCTTTTACCATAAAATGGCATTTTTCCCAATTGAGCACAAGATTGGTCTCCTCACACCGAATCAAAATAGCCTCGAGATTATCCAAGCAGATGTCGAAGGAGGTACCGAAGACGGAGAAGTCATCCATAAAGACTTCAATACTTTTTTCTAGGAAGTCGGAGAAGATCGCCATCATGCATCTCTGAAATGTGGCCGGGGCGTTGCAAAGCCCGAAAGGCATCCGGGTGTAAGCAAACGTCCCATATGGGCATGTGAATGTCGTCTTCTCCTGGTCCTCAGGAGCTATGGGGATTTGGAGATACCCCGAATATCCGTCTAGAAAGCAGTAATAGTCTTGTCCCGCCAACCTCTCGAGCATTTGATCAATGAATGGGAGAGGGAAGTGGTCTTTTCTGGTGGCGGTGTTCAGCTTCCGGTAATCGATGCAGACCCTCCAACCAGTGGTAGTCCTCTGAGACACCAGCTCACCTTTTTCGTTGGGGACGACGGTAACGCCCCTTTCTTTGGGACCACACTGCACGGGGCTTACCCAATTGCTGTCGGAGATGGCATAGATAATCCCCGCATCTAAGAGTTTAAGAACTTCCTTCTTGACAACCTCCTTCATATTGGGGTTCAATCTCCTCTGAGGTTGAACCAACGGCTTGTAATCATCTTCCATGAATATCCGGTGGGTGCAGAAATGAGGGCTGATCCCTTTGATGTCGGCTATAGTCCACCCGATAGCCCGTTTATGGTCTCTAAGCACCCTCATCAGACTCTCCTCTTGTGCACCTGTCAAAGAAGAAGAAATAATAACAGGTAGAACACACGGATCAGTCAAAAAAGCATATTTAAGGTGAGAGGGTAGAGGTTTCATCTCCACAGTGGGAGGCTTTTCAACCGACGGCAACGGCTTCTGAGCAGCTCGTTCCAATGGTTCGGGTGGTGGATAGCGGGGTCTATAGCCAGAAGATCTGCTGTTCAACTCAGCCACCATTTCAAGCATATCGGGGTGGAATTCCTGTTCACAACAAGCTTCAAACAAAGCTAATTCAAGAGCATCAGTTTTAACAAGAGAGAGAGAGTGATCCTGCACAATTGAATCTATGACATCAACAGCAAAAACAGCCTCAGCCTGTGAGGGTCTCTTCACTACTTTAGACATGTCAAATTCTAATTTTTCATCATGAAGTCGCAGAATTATTTTGCCCTTCTCTACATCTATAAGGGCTCGAGCAGTCCTCATGAAAGGTCTGCCCAAAATTAGTGGCACTCTCTGATCCTCTTCCATGTCTATTACAATGAAATCAGCTGGGAAGACAAATGAACCAACAGTCACGACCAAGTCCTCTACCTTCCCTTTAGGGACAACCAAAGATCTATCCGCTAGTTGTAATTGAATGGGGTGGGAGTGCATTTACCAATTCCAAGCTTATTAAAAGTTGAGAGAGGCATAAGATTGATACTAGCACCTAAATCACATAGCCCACTCCCACAGTCAATTTCATCAATAAAGCAGGGGACGATAGGTAAACCGGGATCTCCAAGCTTTGGAGGTAGGCTTCTTTGTAGAACCGCCGACACTTCTTCAGTGAGGTGAACGGTTTCTGTTTCCTCCAGCGATCTCTTGTTCGCTATGATGTCCTTCATGAACTTAGCGTAGATCGGCATCTGTTTCAAAGCATCAGAAGAAATGGAATATTAATTGTTAATTTCTTGAAAATGCTTAGAAACTTCCCAAATTGCTCATCCAAATTTTTCTTTTTGAGTCTATTGGGAAAAGGAGAGGGGGGGAAGATGTTTTGCAAGAGTAGTAGAAGTAGAAGGTTCAGGAGACTCCTTCTCCTTGGAAACTTCCTTAGGTGGAGGTGGTAGTTTTCTCAACAATCTCTTGCTCTTTTTCTTGAGCTTCATCTTCTTGGGACTCTATGTCCTCATGTGAGTATGACGGATCAAGGAGTCTCCCACTCCTTAGCGTTACCGCCTTTGCTTGCTCTCTTGGATTGGGCTGCGTTTTACTTGGAAGAACACCCGGTTGTCTTTGAGCAAGTTGTTGAGAGATGCTCTCAAGTTGGGACTCAACCCTTTTGTTGGTGGCGTCTTGACTTGCTTTAAAAGCATCCAAGTCAGCCGCTTTAGATTGCACAGCCGAGACAAGATTTTTCATCATGTCTCTTAGCTCGGCATTGGCATCCGTGGGTGGAGGAGGATGTTGTTGCTGTTGTTGTTGTGCTGAAAGCCCGGAGGTGCTCCTTGTGGTCGGTAACCCATTTGTGGGTTAGACATTTGAGTCGACCCTTGTGACCGGTAGCCCGTGGAATTGTTGGAAGCATTGCTAGCCCCCTTGGGTTGGTCATTACTTCTCCATGAGAAGTTTGGATGGTTCCTCCATGGGGCGTTTTGTTGGTTGTAATTGTATCCGGGGCGGTTGCCTACAAAGTTTACATCCTCACGTGGATCGGTATAAACCTTGCCTTCGCAAAAGTGGGTCTCATGAGGACCCGCGCAAATTGCACACCCTCTTGGATTGGTAGTAGTAGAGGTAGATGGAGAGGGAGATGATGAAGAAGCTATAGACTTTGTTGTTTCTTTTTGAGCTATAGCTAGCTTCTCCACCATCTTGGTGAGTGAAGATAGTGAGAGCAGAAAGGTGGTCGGTGGGTTCAACATGTAAGAGACCAGCTGCTCTTGGTGCTCTCCCCTTTTGCCTAGACCATTGCCTTATGTTACTAGTCATCTCCTCTAGGAGTGCCATCCCCTCTTGAGGTGACTTAGTCATAAAGCTTCCTCCAGATGAGGAGTTCACAAGTAGTCTATTCGCATCATCGAGACCGTTGAAGAATGATAGACATAGTGATTGGTCGTCCAAACCGTGGTGGGAACAATTCATCAACATGTTTTTGAATCTATCCCATGCATCGTATAACGTCTCTCCGGTTCTTGGCAAAAGGTATTGATCTCTCCAATTAATTGCCTTGTTCTACTAGTGGGGTAATACTTGGCAAGAAATTGTTGAGCCATTTGTGCCCAAGTATGGATTGATTTCGACGGTAAGCTCCTATACCATCTTGATGCAGCGTCGGACAGTGAGTGAGGGAAGAGCTGCAGGCGTATCCTCTGATCAACATTTCCAGTTTTACCAAATGAATTGCAGAAGTCGAGGAATTGACTTAGGTGGTTGGGAGCCTCATCGGGGTTTGCTCCACTGAATTTCCCTAAATCCCGGACAGCAGTGATGTAATGGGTCTTGAATACCCATTGTCCGGTCTCTTGAGGTGTCAATTCTGGTAGGACTATGGCTGAAGGTCTCCCTTCGGTGTCCGGCTGGTTGTAGTCTTTGAGAGCCATTCGTTGTTGGTTCCCGTTGTTTTCAACCACCGGTGGGTCTGGTTCATTCATGATCGAACTTTTCACAGTTCGGATAGCCCTTAACAATGAACGCTCGAGCTCGGGTCTCGGACTAACAAGTGGAGATCCTTTGGCTCGAGTGTTTGGCATACACCGAGAAACAGAGAAGGTACCTAAACTGCACCAACACCAATTGCTCTTAAGTAGATGGATATGTAAAAATATAAACAACAACTAAAAAAACAAAATACCACAATTAAAATAGAAAAGAGTACTAAACGCACAAAACTAAAGTACCGAGTCAAGGGAAATTGAATAATCAATTTCCCCGGCAACGGCGCCATAAACTTGTTGGGAAAATTACATACATAGTAATTGAACCTAGCTAAAATGGGCAAGTGCACCCAATTCGTTGCAGTAAAACAAGTGTCGTATCCACAAGGAAATTGGTTTCTAAATCCCAAGCTTCGGTATAAAAGTTCAGTGCAAAATAACAGTTAAATGGGGGTTTAGCCAGAGGCAAGCTTGGTTGTTTGTTTTGTTAACTAAAATGCAGTAAAAACAATGAAATGTTTGTGAATGGAATGGATGGAGAGAGTACCCTAGGACAGTGGGAATCACCCAATTCACTCAAAGAACTTCAAAACCATAACTCATCATCTCAATGCCTACAAGAGTTTAGCTCATGAATTCCCAAATCATGGGAAATCCAATTCTTACTTAAATAATCAAACCCCTTAATTAAAGGAGGTTCAAGTCATCAAATAGCATTAAGCAAGCACTCTTTAAAAATAGCCCCAAGCATTTACTTCCAAATCGAGAAAGCAAAGGTTAGGGTTTACTCCCTTCTTGGTCTAGTTCCAAACTCAAGCTCAAATATTGAATGGAACCACCATAAATGCAATAAGAGATCAATTTAGTGCATTCATTGATATTGAAGGAAATAAAACAAGAGTAATAATGAGTTAGGTTTCTAGCATTCAATGAGCAAAATGGGTTCAAACCCTCATCCTAAGATACAAATGGAACTACTCAGACATAGCTAGAGGAAAGAGCAAGAGAAAAGAAGAATTAGCCATTAGAGGAGCTTCCAAGCTTCAATGGAGGTAGAAATCTTCACTTCCTTCTTCCTCTTTTTCTTCTCTCTTCTCTCTTTTCTCTTCTATTTTCGCCTCTTCTCTGTCTGTTTAGGGTTGGAGTCGGTGGAATTGATAATGAAGAAGGAAGCCCCAGAATCAGCTTTTAAAAACGCAGATCTGGGCAAATTTTCTGCCCGACCGACCCAGACTGGGTCGGTCCCGTGGGTCGGTCGGTCTTCGAAGAAGAAGGCACGTGAGTCATTTTAAGTATGACCGACCCAGATCCGACCCAAGCTTATGGGTCGGTCGATTCCCGAAACTTGGCATCGGAAAAACCAAAACGACCGACCCAGTGTGGGTCGGTCCTGTGGGTCGGTCCTGTTCCAGAGTTACTGCTCTAACTTGCACGGGGCCTAGAATCTTCATTATAGCTCGGAATTGCTCCCCGTTTGCGGCGTCGGAAAGCTTGAAGGATGAGGGATCCGTTGATGCATGCTACTAACTCCAAGGAAGCTCGTAAGTATGTTCAAAATGAGCTTTTACCTAACAAGAGATTAAACTCCATTAGTTAACTATTAATCACTAAAACACTCTCTTAAGTGGTGAAACAAGTCATGCATGCAATAGAATAGAAGTAAATGAAGCTCTCAAAATAGCATTATTTCACCACTTATCTAATAAGCACACAGCCTAGACCGGTGCCAGAGGCATCACAGTATACCTCGAACCCATCGGTGCCCTCAGGGATAGTAAGAACGGGCGCCGATGTCAGGAGATCCTTCAGCGTCTGAAAGGACTGCTCACACTCTGCAGACCATAAGAACTGGGATTCCTTCTTCATGAGATTAGTCATCAGTTTGGCCTCTTTGGAGAAGTCCTTCACGAACCTTCTATAGTAACCAGCCAAACCCAGAAAGCTACGGACGTCTGTAACTGTCTTTGGCCTGGGCCAACTCTTCACTGCCTCTATCTTAGCAGGATCTACAGATATCCCGTCTGCTGATATGATGTGTCCTAAAAATGATACGCTGTCTAGCCAAAACTCACACTTCAAGAGCTTGGCATACAGCTGGTTCTTCCTCATATATTCAACACCTGTCTCAAATGTAACTCATGATCTTCCCTGGTCTTCGAATAGATCAGAATATCGTCGATGAACACCAAACTGAACTATCAAGCTGTTCTCTGAAGAGACGGTTCATCAAATCCATGAATATGGCTGGCGCATTCGTCAATCCGAATGGCATAACGGTGAACTCGTAGTGTCCATACCGTGTCCTGAAAGCTGTTTTCTCGATGTCACCCTCTGCAATCCTAATCTGATGGTAGCCAGATCTGAGATCTATCTTCGAGACACACTGGCCCCTCTCAACTGGTCAAATAAGTCATCAATCCGTGGTAACGGGTACTTGTTCTTGACCGTGACCGCATTCAGCTCGCGGGTAGTCGATGTAGAGTCGCATACTGCCGTCCTTCTTCTTCACAAAATAACACTGGAGCACCCCAAGGAGAAACACTCGGTCGAATGAATCCTTGTCGAGGAGGTCCTCCAGCTGTACCTTCAGCTCCCTCATCTCAGCTGGTGCCATACGGTAGGGTGCCTTAGCAATAGGGCCCGTACCTGGCAATAAGTCAACGGTGAACTCAACCTCACGTACAGGCGGCATGCCTGGTAACTCATCAGGAAACACATCGGGAAAGTCTGCCATGACTGGAATGTCTACATCCATCTCGTCGCACTGTCTCGTGTCCTGTACATAACAGAGGAAGGCTGGTCGGCCCTTCCTAACATCCTTCATCAGGGACAATGCTGACACGATCTTGACAGTCGGCTCTCTCCTCACACTGCGGTAAGACACTGTCCTGCCGCTCGGCCCCTTCAGTAGTAGTCGATGCTCTGCACAATGAAGGCGGCCCTTATGCTTCTGTAGCCAATCTATACCCACAATAATGTCGAAGCCCAAGTTCTTAAACTCAATCAATCAATGGGAAAAGTCTCATTCATAATACTGATCTCTGAGCCTAAGTACTGTCTGGTGCAACCTACTTTTCCTTCGATGGAAGGGTGACTGAAAAGTCTGAAAGCTGTTCGGGGGCAGCCCCCAGCTTCATAGCAAATGCCGAGGAAATGAAAGAATGTGAAGCCCCTGAGTCGAACAATACGGAAGCACTAACACCATCAACAGGAAAGGTACCTGAGATCATCTCTCGTATTAGCATCGAGTCCCAATAAATCAGTAATCTACTGTCGGGTTGTAATTGTCATACCTGTGATGACATTACCGGACTCCTTGGCTTGCGCCATATCTAGGATGCAGATGGTACCCTCCTTTCCATTTTCATTATCGTAGCCTGAAGTCATGAATCAACGGTATCAACAACTGAACACATATGCTTGAAGGCATAAAACTCTTATTCCATTCATTCAACTGTTTTTATACAAGGTACACACTTAGCCACTGTTATTACATTAGTACTGTCTGAAAGTCAAATTTAAACGGCCAGGTCGGATGTGGGTATCGTTCACTAGAGCTGGTGGGGCGGTACTGAGCTTAATGCTCTTAATACCATGGTATACAAGCCTAGCCTCTCCACCAAATACCAACACATCCCCAGACTTGAGGACGATCTTTCTTGCTAGATCCATCCTCTTTTGGTCTCCATAGATGAACTCAGCATCATCGCCGATGGAGAATGACACAACCGGTATTCCTCTGGTGATGGACTCGGTCGTCTCATCACGGTCATGGTGCATCCCAAGTTTTCCTCCCTGCTCGTAGTAGTTGATGATGCAAACGTCAGGTATCATGTCGGGTAATGGGTAAGTCTCACAGTCTTGAGTAATATCCATTGCGTTTCTCACCAAGGTTAGGAAACTCTCAGGTATCCTAGGTATAGGTACGCCACCTACCATCCTCACCTCTCGATATACCCTAGCTTGTGGATCCCAATCTTTTCCTAAGCACATCATGTGCAGTTTCATTCTAGAACCATTATTAAATACAGGGGTATAAAATCCTCCTATGCCCTTACCCAAAGCTCTACACTCATTCACTATGGCGATTTGCTCATCTAGGGTTAGGAACTCTCTGAGAAGTATCATGCCTGGTCTAATCACATGACACAACTCACTAGGGTACTCCCGTCTTTCTTCCACGGGTCTAGGTGATCTTTGTCTTGTAAGTGTGGGATAGTAGATGTCGAAGTCTCCTAAGAGGTAGAAGGTTCCCTAGATAAGTCGTTTATCTAAGCGGTAATTGAAACACGCATTCATGCTAAGGTAAAGCGTTTAACACCCAGTCATGTTCTCATACAATGGTTAAGGTTTCAAATACTAACCTTCACCGCGCTGGGTACTAGTACCAGTGCCCGATGCTCCCGCTGCATTCAGCACGCGGTTGCCCGGCGGGTTCCTCTAGTTCTGTTCTGCTGCTGCGGCTGCTGCTGCTGCTGCCCCCTCTGGGCTTGGGGCGCCGGCCCCCTCTGGCCACCTCGAGCTCCACCTCCTCCAGTAGGTGCGCCCTGAGTCCCCTTCAGCGGGCGGTACGCTCAACTCCCGGGTTCGAGAAGCACTCGAACGACCTGTGGCCCTTCTTCCCACAATGGTGGCAGTCTACCGCTTGCCCGTGGCAGTCAACACCCGGGTGATCTTTGCCACAGCGCTTGCAGTGAAAGTGGCGCTGGGGTGCAGAACCTATTATCATATCACACTCAGATTAATATAAGGATGGTAATGGATAGTATAGCACACCATTCAATCACAAGGTTAGATCGCTCACCCTTAGGGGGTACTGATCTAAGAGGCTGGGCATCGTAGGTAGGTCCGGTCAGCATCGGGACCTTCTCTTTGCCCTTCTGGCTGGCCTGCTCCTTCTTCTTCTCCTTTCAGGAGAACTTCTTCTTCCTGGGATCGTCAAAGTGTCAGGAAAAGCAGGTATAAAAGCAGGCAGCAAGTAAGTAATTTAAATGGGTTAAATAACTTAAAGGTGGATCTTACTTCCAGCTCTTGCCGCTCCCGCTTCCAGCCGCAACCTCCGCCTCCTTCTCTGGGGCCTTACGCTTCTGCCCCTGGCCGTCCTCCCGGCTGTTCACCAACAGCTCCGTCTGGGAAGCAGCCTCGTAGCATTCCTACAATGCATTAATGAGTTCCCCAACTTGTAATAATTCAAACTGAGTTACAAGATATAATCTGTCAACTAATTTTACCTGAATCGTAGGGTATAAGGCAGCGCCCATGGCGGCCTTGATCGTATATCGCAGCCCGCCTTTAAACTTCTCAACTTTTACAGTACCAGAATAAACGACTCCTGGGACAAAGTCCAAGAGCCCGATAAAAGTGGAGTAGTACTGATCCACTGTCATACTACCTTGCTTCAGGGCCTCAAACTCTTCCCGCTTCCTTTGCTTCAGATGCGCAGGATAGTATTTCTCCCTCAACAGTTCCACAAAACCTGTCCATCCAAAACCCTCAATAGCAAGGTAATGCGCCTTCACGGACCTCCACCAAGTGCTGGCGGCGTCCCTCAAGTGAAAGGCCGCTATGTCGACCCGGTGCTCAGCAGGCACGTGAATGGCGTCGAAGGCCTTCTCATGCTCAACGATGTATCTCTCCAGGGCGGTGGGGTCAGCTACCCCGTCATAGGTGGGTACTCGTGTGTCAGCAACACTCTTCAGCCAATTAGGCTCTCTAGGTGCGGGTACGGGTGGGACTACAGGTGGTGCAGGTGGTGCTCCTATCTGGATGCCTCCCATCTGGGCTAGCTGAGCAAAGACAACCGCTACCGTCTCAGCAACGCCCACGGCTAGGGCCTCAGGAGGTCCTCCTCCAGGCCCGCCGCCTCTTCCACCACCACCTCCGTCTCTGCCAGCTGATCGTCTTCCGGAAGACATCTGAAGAATTCAGAATCAAGGTCAGCTCTTGGTATAAATACTGTTCTTTCCTCAACCATAACTTAACTCAATTATTTTCAACTTTCTACTTGGTACTGGTGTGTGAATAACCTAAGCTCACGGTACTTTAACTACTATCTCTTGTAATCAGAGCGGTACTCCGCTCTGATACCACTTTTGTAACACCCCTACTAATCCTGCTCCTAAAAACAATATAATCGCAGCGGTAAATAACAGACTGTCGCTCTAATGGTGTCACTGTTATCACTCGCCCATACGGGTGATAACGAGTTACCTGATAATCAACATGCGAAACGTATTCCCGCAGTGACCACAAGAGATAGATAGTAGAACTTTAAACAATTAAAAGCAAACCAACAGTAACCAATTATTACAGACCGTACTCGTGAGTGTCTAAACAAATCCACCTCGGTTACACAACCCGAGTCCAAAACGTCACCAGTATTAAACCATACCAAGTCTTAAACAACAGAAATATTACAACCGTCGCGCCTCGCGTCGACCTCCAGCTACTCTCCTGAAATAAAAATGGTTTGTGGTATGGAATCAGCCCCTGCTGAGTATGTCATCACATGCCCCGTCATGCCCCCAAAAACCCCTCAGTTATTTGGTCGAGAGCATGAGGTTCATTACATGCAATACCGTTTTAATATATAAACTGTAAAATAAATGACAGTAATAACCATACAACAACACAACCATCAACACACAAATTTACCACAAGTATAACCAATGAACAACAAAGCGAAACAACGAGAATAACAAACAAGTATTAATTCTGTCCATGGTGTAGAAACCAATATTGTTCGCCACTGTATAATTCTCAAATGTATTAATTGTCAAGTTATACCTAGTGACAATGTCTCTTTAAAACGACATGTCTCTAGTTACCCATATATTATGGCGGGTCACCCACGGCAGTAGCCACTCCAACGGTAGAGTCTCCGACCAACGAGCCATTCTAGCTCACGGGAAATTTTCTTGATACTTGCGGACCCGTACGCGGACATCCTGGTATCGTTTTTGTGATCACAGCGCGCACCAAGAGCCACATCCTCTTGGCTTTACTTCCATTCATTAATTAATTAATTATACCATCGCATCGCATTACCAAATTTCCTAACACAGCAGACTAAGGTCATTAGTCCAATCCGGAGTCTGTAGACTCGGGATCCAGTGTTAGATACGAGAGCGGCGTATAGAAAGGCCAATGCTCCGTATAAAAGTCTCAGATAATATGTATAAGTTATTATCTTAGTGCTACATGTTTTACTTACGTTCCTTATATTTCATATAAGATAGCACCATAGCCGCTAGTTCGTTTATATATATAGGTTCATATATACGAACCAATACTGTTAACTCAACAACAGTAATAATAAGCAGCTATAAATATACAGTTCATGCATATTAATTAACACATTCAGACAAACAATCTTATCACAGATCACACAGAAGTCTGAACTGAGGAAGCCCTCAGAGACAATCAGAGACACATAACAACATACCGTTCACCCTGATGTATTACGGTGGAGTATGAATCAGCAAGATCCTATGCTCCTTGTGTAGTCTCTAACAGTCTAAGCAATACATAATGCTACTGATTAGCATACCGTATAACAATACAATCCTACGGTACCCCGTACCGTCACTAACAACTCCCGGTTAACCCCCCGTTATTAATTGTCAATGTTTGTCGGGTTTTCGGTTTAACTCGAGATTGGATAAGTGTTACATTACATGCGTAGTCTTGTCTTGTATATTAATATAGTTATTGTTGAACTTGTTATCGCATGTGACTTAACATACCCTTGTATGTGTATAATTTGTTTCATTATTGCATGTGTGATTCTATGTCATGCACTATGCATCTCACCTTAGTATTTATTTTTCTAAGGTTTGTCTTTTTTTTTCCACTGTGGTATAATTCATTTGTAAACAACACTTTTAATTACATGAATCCTTATTATCACATGTACACTCTCTTAACTTTAGAATCCCTTATCCAATGTTTGTAATTCTTTTTCCTTCCATCATATGTCATTTTAATTATGAAAATACATGGTCATTAAACCATGTTATATTTTCCACCATAACATATATTTACTTATAATCATGTATTATGGAACTATTTCTTATATGGTAAGTCTTATAATATATATTCATTCTTTTTAATGAATACCTCTTATATTATAAATGTTATCACTCTTATAACATAAAAACCATATTATAAATTCCATTTTAAAATGTCAACATTTTCGAACAGCACTTATGCTCTTGAATATTTACAAAATCACCACATAATTAATGTAATGTTACATTATAGTTATATAACATATATTATGACATTTAAGTCATTAAAACAATTATAACATATAGTTGTAAATTGTTGTAAAATACCAAACAAACCCCCTTATATTTTCGGTTTCCAAACAACCACTAAACTTCTATAAATCACAAATCAATCCCAAATTATATTTCATTGTTACACTTATATCATATACCTTATATTATTCCCTTTAAGCCTCAAATTAATTATAACCTATAGTTTTATTTTTTTTAAATAACCGAACACTATTCTAATTATCTTTCCACCACTTAACTTTTATATTCACCAAATTCTCCTCTTTTAACATATAGTTTTCTAATATCATCAAAACTATATATTGTACATATGTCTTTATAAAACCTTATAGATAATTCCAAAAATCACCAAACTATACCAAAAGGTTATAAACATTATTCCTAACCTTATATTTTCTCCAAATCTCGGTTTTACCACATATGTTACCCATTTGTAACAATATCATAAAATATCTTATATTATACTTATATAATTCATATAAACTCCAAATTTAACCAAAAATTTCTAAAAATTCCTAATAACCTAAGGTTTGTACTAAACTCCATATAGTACCCCAAGTTTTCGGAAATTACATTATAGCCCCATCTCTTTTAAATCTTTTACAAATTAACACTTAACTTAATATAAGGTTGTATTTTAATTTCAAAAATTCTCCAAAGTTGGTCAAAGTCTCCTATATAGTCAACTTTGACTTCTAATACCAAATTGGACTCAAATTTTCGGTAATCACCAAACTTCACCCATACTTTTCTATTTTTACGATTTTGACCCAAAACTTTATAAAATGTTATAATTTATTAAATTCATTTAAAAACCCTAAATTCCTCTATATTAAGCTCTCGGCCTAATATTTAGCTAGTAATTACCGTTTGACCCCAAATTTAATTATAAGCATAAATAAAACTAAATAAGCTTATAAACTTAAACAAAAATGGCCTAATGACATGGCCTTATTACAACCTTGAACTTGCAAAATAAATTACACAATAAATGTCTCAAAATATAATACATACTCACAGCCTCACTTGTATTTGATTATTTTTCCACATAATGTCATAATTTGACCATTATGTTAATTAATATCTTAAATGACTAGCTTAATTTATCTTAGTCATTTTTTCCATTTTTAGGTCAATATGACCCTTATTTAAGATTTCACTCTCGGCAATAATAATAATATACAAGCTTAGAAATTATAAAAATCATAGATTTAAGGTGTTTATACCTTGATTGCCCTTGTATGTACTCGGCCTCTTGTAGGAAAAAATCACCACATGATTTAGACATGTTTAATACACAAAAACAAGATATGGTTACACTCCAAGCTTGAGCTTAACCATAAGGAAGAATTAAAAGATTAAAGGAAAAAACATTTAAAGGCAAAAATCAGTAAAAAGCAAGAGAGTTCAAGATGGTTTCGACCTGAATCAAACACACCACAAGGTGTTAGATCCACCATATTGACATAGGAAATAGCTAGATCACAACAAGCTCTCTTGTTATTAGGTTTTACCTTGGAAAAATGCCTTAAAAGAGGGTATTTCCTTTGGATCTCGGCCACCCTTGATCCAAATGGCTAGCCAACTGATTGAACATGTAAATATGAAGATTATGAGTGTATAAACTCATAAATATCAGAGGAAGAAAATCGGATGAAGAGTAGAGAAGCTTAAGGTATGTTTTTACCTTAAAATGAGATTTTGGGCAACCTTGGTCTCTAAACTTGTTTCATTCGAAATTGATTGATGTTATAACCTTATAACACTGAGAATAAGCCATAGGAACTGATTAGTCACGAGATCTAAGCATAGGTGGTGAAGAGATGAAGAAAAAGAGCCAAAAACAAGCCTTAAACCATTAATTAGAAGCTTAGAAGTTAGGTTTACCTTCCAACTGAAGAAGTTCGGTTGAGAGAGCTTGGGAGAGCTTGGAGGAGCTGCTTCACCGAATTGAATGCAGCTAGGGGAGAGAGAGTGACTAGAATGGCTATTATTTGCTTAGAAAAGCAAATTTGATTAGTTTATGTTTAGGTAATGATAGATGACTCACCAAGGTGATAGGGGGGACAAAGGGTCGGCTGATTGAAGAAATGAGAGGCTCTCACACGTTTTTCCAGCTGGAGAATTCAAATAATAGAGCTAGTGGTGTATTAAGTAATCAAAAGGCAAAAGTAAGCCCTTAATTTGTGGAGACATGTTGGAGACTTGTTTATTGTGTACAAGTGGCGAATTGGAGCCTCATTTGCTTGTAAATGTCGAACTTATATGGTCTAAGGGGTCAACTTTGACCTCTTGACCAATCTTAGTCAATATTGACTCCTACGGGCCCCCTTTTAGGGTTTTATTAATATTTTAATATTAAATTTGTAAAAATCTGTAAATTTGGAATTAAATTCCTAATATTATATAATGTGATATAATATCATATTTAAAGGTATTTATAACCTTTAAGCTCATTAAAAACCAATTTAGAAGGCAATTTCACAAAAACGTGCTTTAAGGAGTTTTAGCGCACATTTTGTGTTGCCTGGTGTTTCTGAGCTTAGTTTTCTTTGAGAACTGTTTTGTTGTGTTCCTTACTTCATTATAATGCTTAGAAATCCACTTTGGATCCTATCTGAGGTCATACAATCTTTATGGTGTCTTAAAGCACCTTTTTGGCTTTACCGATCTTAAAGCATGTTTTGCCTTGTTGAGATCTTTAGATTGTTCCCCAGTAATATTTAGATGTTTATTAACCATCTTAGATCATTAATAAATCATTTAATTATATTTTAAAGGTTAGGGGTATTTCATTCTCAATGTCCAGTTACCAGATTAAAGGGTCTTATGAAATAGTTTATCTCGATGCTTGAGTCAAATTTGCTACAACTTGAGAGCGAAACAATTCACAAGATGAAGCAGCCTACTGAATACTTGAGTTGCTCCCCCTCTCCTCCCCTGTTTGAGCCAGAGAGTTCACTACCATTCAACCACATACCTGACCTTGAAGACGAGCCATCAGAGGAAAGTTCCCACTTCAACTTCATGAACCCCTTTCCTCCCTCTAAAGTAGATCTCAACCAAGGCTCTTCCTATGAGCCTTACCCAGAAGATGAGGATATGTATATCCTCAAAACCGAGGAGGAGGAGCCATCTCACTTTAATCTTTGCCTAGACGATCAAGGCCATCTCCACCCATGCTCAACTAATGCAAGGTGGAATCTCAACGTTCACCCGCTAAGTGTGGAGGCCACATTCTCATTTGATCAGAGACTAAAGTTTGAAGAATAGGTCCGTCCCGGAGTTATCCCTGCACTACTCAATGAAGATAAGGATGCCTACATCCTTAAATTTTAAGAGCAGGTTCCACCACTATATGATCCTTGCACCAAGGATCATCATCCCCAACACATCCACCCAAAGTAAGATTGGTGGAGTTTACATGATCATATATTTATTGTTGAGGTACTTTTCCTTTTGATCCAAGTTGCTTTTAAAGAGAAATGATGTCCGCCTAACCCACCCGTTGAAGCCCAATTCAACGTTCATATTCGATCTTGGAGGATTTCATGGTAGTCTGGTCTCGACAAAGACCTGGGAGGCAACCCGGATGAACTTTCTTTCATATTTTTTTCTTTTTAATTTTAAGTTCTCCTTTGATTTTGTTTTTGCTCCCTCGTAACCCCATTTGTAGTTATTTGCTTCTAGTGTCTTCTGTAAAAGTAATTTCATGTCTACATTGTAACCAAGCTACGGTACTGTGAGAATAAAACTCATGTGAGGGGGATTTCATACAAAGCAAGCATTAAGACTACTAGAGGAGTACTAGTTTCTTTCATTTTGTATCTCTTATTCTTTCTTTCATTTTGCTTTTGCCCGATTATACCATTGGGGATAACTTCCATGCTTTAATGTTTGTTTAAGTCCCTTGTGTATTCTCTTTGGTTTACTTCTTGAAAAGGTCTTTCGAATCCTTCCTCGGTTGTTTGGTGAACAATTAGGACATTTTTCAATCTAAGTGTGGGGGAGTGACCTTTTCGGTGAATATGTGCATAAATGCTTAATTCTCATGCTTATCTTATGTTTGTCCAAAAATTTAAAACTTGGATCCTTGAGTTATTGGTTGTTCTCATTGAGAATAAACACTATTATGAGTAGTGTGATAAATGGTAATTTTTTTTTGATTGCTTTCAACGAGCATTTTTCATGCGGTGAGGCCAGATGATTTGAACTGGTTCAATTTTTTATTGCTTAGGGGTTATTTCAGTCTACTTTTCTAGGGATTTATAAAGGGTTCTTATTTGTGAAAATCTTTACGAGACTTGTGAGACACCATTTGTAGCCTACATAATGAGATTTGAGTGTTCTTAAATGCAAAAGGCTACATGCCTAAAATAATGTCCTAATCTCTTGTGTAAAAAGAAAAAACTTCATAAATCTATTTTTCCTTTTGTTTTCTTCTCAATGCTCATTCTTAAGAGAAGTTGAACATGATAAAAATTCTCCAAGTTACGTAATCTTCTAAGCTTTTAATCACTCTGGATCATACCCCAAAGCTCTATATTTTATTTTATCCTAACACAGTCATGCCACCAATAGGTGATGGTTCACACTCCTTTTAAGTTTTAGTCACTTTTTTTCTTGTTATCCTACAATTCATGTCACTATGTGTTAGCTTTGAGCATTTCCTACTTGCTTGTGTTCTTGGTTTTTCTTGAGGACAAGAAAAAAAGGTAAGTGTGGGGGTGTGATGAGTGATCAAAGAGCATTTTTAGAGGTGTATTCACATGTTTGGTCAACACTTATCATTCTCATTTTTTCACTTTAGCTATATTGGTATTCTTACACATTTATGCTTAAGCATGAGTAAAACATAGCTAGGAGCAAGGTAAGCAAAGAGAACAATGCCGGGAGAGCAAACACATCTCAAATCGGAGCTATAATAAAAAATCTTGGCCTTGTAGAAGTTATATGCGGACATGCGTCCGACCTTACATGCCCAGACACAAGCCGAGAGCAGCGATATAGAAGCTCATAAGGTGTCTGGATATACAAGTCCGTATGCATCTTGTTTAAAAAAAAGAAAGAAGATGAGAATGGGGGTATTGGAGAAACGATGACACTAAACAAGAAAAGAGAGGAAAGAGAAGGAAGAAAAAGAAGAAAAAAAGTAGAAGAAAAGGAGGAGGAGAAACCTCACCTCCTTGGAAGCGCTTCTTCAACCTCCAATGGCTAATTCTTCTCATTTCTCTCTTATTTATGCTCTAATGGAGGAGTTGGCTCCTTGTATCTTGGGATGTGGATTTTACCCAAGAATCCCTAAAACTCTATTGTTGAATCTTGAACTTGTTTTAATGCTTTATTTTAGTCCTTGTGCTTAATGAAAGATAATTATTAAGTATTTATGCTCCTAAGTTTATATACTTGTGATTTAGAGATTAGCTCAATGTTTGCTCAATGTGTTACTTTTGTGGGATTCTATGGACAAGTTTGCGGAAGCACAAACCTAAACCATGGGAACTAAAATCATTGTATTCAAATCTTAATGGTTTTGAGATTATACTACATTGCAACTTAGGGGAATTTGTGCCTTAACGTCATTGATTTACTCTGGTGCTTAACTATTCGTGGGTTCCCGACTAAATCGGTTAGGATTAGTAGGCCAGGGTTTTTGGCTGCTAGTTAATTAAGTGTTCTCGTTATTTAGATGTAAGTTCAAGAGTTGACAATCGGTAGTGAAGGGGTGATAGGTGCAATATCCTTCCAGGCTGCATCTATCATAGTTTAGTTTTATTATTTTCTTTTTTTCTCGTTTATCATACCAAAATCCTCAAAAACCTAGACAATTTATATCTATGAACTTTTGTATATATTTATGCACATTTAGTTAACTAGTAATTAGTTAGACAGTTGCAAAGTCCATATGGATAAGACCTTGTTGGACTATAATGATTGGGTTCACTGCCCATTAATTCGTAAGATACTTTATTACTATTTTACCGCAATAGTGCCCTACTCTTCTCCTCGTGGCGCTTCAAGAGGTATTTGGGTCACGACTTGCCTTTGAAAGATGCCTCATCAACAAACTTTTCTCTCACTCAAAGATCACTCCGGTTTCACTTCGTCTTGCCCATTACTAACCAATGGAGTGTTTTTGGGGGTATCAAGTTTTGCAAGGTGGTTCCTGACTACTTTGTTGTCAAATTCATAAAACTCCAAGCAATGCATGTAGTGTTGTTCAGAGGTACTTGGCTAGTTCATGGAGCCTTGTTCCCATTCCAATGCTTGGATTCGGGAGTTGCAATCCTGCACCAGGAGTTCTAATGGATCCCATTATAGGTTAGAATCTATGACGTCCCACTCTTCTCTCCTGTGTGTGGTGTGTGTGTTGTAATGTTCACTTTGTCAAGAAAGCTATGACCAAGCTGGGAAGATTTTACAGTATTATGAAGGACTCAACATCCTCTAGTTTTTTGTATCGTCATTTTAAGATCATTATCAATATTAATATCCCAATCTTATGATGTATGCCATTTAATATTGATGAAGTAGTTCCTTGTTTTCAATATCTCGTAAGATAATATGCCTAAAATTTGTGTGCAAAGTGGGGTACTTTTCTGCATGTGTCCGAGAATTGCCTTATTTGAGTAGTAGCTAAGGAACTTGAGCCTTTAGGGATGTGGTTATCAAATGAAATGTTGCTGGCCCGTACCAAGATGAGTGATGGTCCAAATTAACAGAAGACATGATTTGTCTAGGATTTCCAAGGGTAGGGAGATCCAACTATCTCGACGGAGATTGATTTGTCTTTGTGATCTCCCATAACTCAATTTGTAGTATGGAAGAATCCATTTACCGCCCAACATGTCTCCATGAAATCGATTCACCAGGCTTCTTTGGAAAAATACCTTTCCAGCGACTAATCATAGATGCTTTAAGAGAGGAGGTCTAGGATATTTGTCTTCCAGAAGCGCAACGTACAATGAAGAGGCGAGGGGTACCATTGTCCAGCTTGGGTCCCTCGGCAGTCAAACACAATAGGGGTGACAAGGTGGTGAGGATGGTTGAAGGAAGAGCTGCTCTGCATTAACCCTCACCTAGCATGGACAATTAGACCACGTTTGAGGTACTACATGGGTGAATGGAGGTCTTGTTCCTGTATCATGGTTTTGTCTAGTGGCCTAGGGCTATTATCAGACTTGTCTATGAATTAAACTTTCTTCTTGTTTGTTTTAATTAGTGTTGCTTGTATAAGCTTGATCATAGTTAGCTTTTGTAGGTTGGGGTTGAATTTTGGAACATCATGCTCAAAAAGTCAGGTGGTGATTGCATAGGGCATCAGTGCTACTCTCATAGCTTTCGAAGGGGATCAAGTTGCATTTAGTAGTCGCTTAGCGATCATGCCTAGCTTTGAAGTTTTTTCTTGGATTGTGCATATTTACTTAATTGGGGTGGCATGTATCTTGACAAGCGATGAATAAATATGAATATTGATGGTTGTGTTTCAAAAGAAAATATGCCATCATACTATCACAATTTTTTTTAAAGTACATAACTTGAATTGCATACTACGACCATTGAACGTAATGGGTAAGCATTGGAATTAATAAAATAGTAGGCAAATCGCATACAATTTTTTTCTTGATGTAGTCATTAACTTTCTAAGGTAAAAAGAACTTGCCTATTTGAGCACCGAATTGTGAGAAACGAGTTAGCTTAACTTAAATGGGTAATCACTGTAGATGTAAAGTTGTTGATGACGGAACTTACTAAACGAGAAACTGAGAGTCTATTTGTGGATGACGTTCTGGTTTACTTTTTTGTGCATGACCTATTCGACACCTATTGTTTTTCCTTCTTTTTATTGCAACAACTAACCTAATAGAACAACTATTCAACAAAATGGGACCCAATGACATAAGATAATTCTTAATTCTGCTAGAATTCAGCAATCTGCTACTTGTTTAAGGTATTGAAGTATGTTGATAACATATTATACTCTCTATGTTCCAGAATATAGATCATATTACATTCACATCTTTTCTAAAATATAAATCATTTAATTTTTTGAACACTATTTTTCATATTGAACCCTAGGTAACTTATTGTAAAAATAACTTTTGTTTAAATATAAAAGTAAACGTCATTTTTTTTAAACTTTTCTTATTGCGTATACAAATATTCAAAGCGACTTATATTTTTGAATTGGTGAGTAAAACTTAGAGAAAAACATAGAAAATAGTCCGTTAGTATTCATCCTACTCATATGAAGTTAAAAAACACTTTATTTATAGAAGTTTGGGATTCACTAGAGAATACTAATTGCCATAGTAAGTAATTTGTTACATGTATCGTAAGACGGACAGTAGTTAAATATGCACTTTATGTTGAAAATGTAGTGGACTGGTATCAAACGTAGCCCAACCAACCGCCGCGCCATTATTTTTTATTATGATTTATAAGGCCGATGTATTTTGAAAGATGTTCGGCCCAAAGTATCGTCTGAAAAGTCTTTGTTGCCCTTGCCCTCCCTCTTGATGTGAAAACCGAGATATAAACAATCGCCATAATATAATACAATACTTTTCCGACCCCAAACGCAGAACAGCTCAGAAGTTTTTTTCGTTACCCAAATCTCTTTCCTCTCGCTTTGCTCTTCCATCCTCACCACCTCTTCTTCTCCCTCGAAAAGCATGGCCGATCAGTTGACCGATGATCAGATCTCCGAGTTCAAGGAGGCGTTTAGCCTATTCGACAAGGATGGCGATGGTCTGATTCTCTTATCCTGACTTTGTCTCTCTCCATTTCATGCATTTGCTCTAGATTTCTTCTCTGTGGGTTTCGATTTTTTCCCTTCTTGTTTGTGACTTTCAGTGCTGCCCTTCGCAGATCTGATTTCTGCGAAATCTGTATGTTTTCATGGCGTATCTATGCATCTCTGCATCTCTGCTTCTCCTTTTTTACATTTATCGTCTGATTGAAATGGGGAGGGTTTTGCTTTGAATGATTCAGCGGCAAAAAGAGAAATTTGACATCTAATATTTCCTCTCGTTCCCTTCGGATAATTTGCTCAGCTGATCTGCTTGTTATCCAGATCTCGTCCCTTGTTGATCATCGATTTTTCTGGGCTTTGCTTGGCACTAGATATTTGCTACGGCCAGAAATTGTATCTTTGACCAATATGACAGACAAAACTAGTGTGTTCTCTTTGGGCTTTCGTTTCTGTCCATGTTGACGGTTTTGGAGGTCAATCGCTTTGTCTCGGCATGGTAACAATCTTCCCGGTTTGTGTACACTTTCGTGATGAATTCACGACTGCTCGTTGCCATTACCTTATGGCTAGGCGCCCTTAGCTCTAATGGTCTATAAATTTCTGGCTTCTGGTTCGTGAAGTTAAAACTTGGTTAAGGTTGCCTGGATCTGATTATCTTTGTAGAATGTCTTTACTGAAAGTTCCTAGTTTGTATTTATTGTGCATCGTGATCCACTATTGGCTTGTTTTTTTCCCTAATCTGAACGGTCTGTGTTTGACCTTTCCAAGACTTGAAGATGCGTATCTTCTTTTGCTTCTACTTTCTTCGTGCCCAACTCTATGCATTTTTTTATATAAACTTATGCATTAACATTCAACTTTGGCTTGCTGAACATTCGTTGCATATTGCTCCATTATTTGTCGTTTGTTCTTCTGCTTTTAGGTTGACATTGATTAGCTGTGTGTCATTTTTGCAAAATTAAACAATATTCTTACATTTCAACCACATTCCACTGAATTTGGACGTAAAATACTATGATATGATTGTAGCTTGTTGTGATTTTTCAGATGAGGGATTGTTCACACTTCACTCTGCCCATCAAGCTAAACTGTTTAATCTGTTATGAATTACTTTGATTCTGACTTTGGTCCGGCTTCGTCTCCATTATTAACCATGCCAGTTTTGCCATCTATTGCTCTCTTTTTGTATACAGGCTGTATCACCACCAAGGAACTTGGAACAGTTATGCGGTCGCTTGGCCAAAATCCAACTGAGGCAGAGCTCCAAGACATGATTAACGAAGTAGATGCTGATGGTAATGGCACCATCGATTTCCCAGAGTTTCTTAACTTGATGGCTCGCAAGATGAAGGACACTGATTCGGAGGAGGAGCTCAAAGAAGCATTCCGTGTCTTTGATAAGGACCAGAACGGTTTCATCTCTGCTGCTGAGCTCCGTCATGTCATGACCAACCTTGGTGAAAAGCTCACCGACGAGGAGGTGGATGAGATGATCCGTGAAGCTGATGTAGATGGCGATGGTCAGATCAACTATGAGGAGTTTGTGAAGGTCATGATGGCGAAATGATTTTTTTATTTTCCATTTCAAGAATTCAGAAATCCCTCCTCGAAAACCTCTTTTTTCATATTTAAGGGGAAAACAAGGGCAAATGAGTTTGGAACTTTCTATCTTTAGGAGATAATTTCATTTGGCGCACTATTATTTTAGCTCTGGACGGTGGCTTGTTTTCTTACTAGTCCCCCTTTGTGTTTGGATCGGTCTTTTGTAGTTATGTTCTATACTATCGATTGCTCTACTAGTGGGTTTCTTCGCCCTTCTCCCTCCCCACGACCCTTTTTGTTTGACTTTGAGCTGTTCACAGCTTGAGCTTCCTATCGAACTTTGATTGTATCTTCTCTGATTCTGCTTGGCGTAATCTTTACTATTGCTCCTGAGAATATGTTTTCAACAGTCTTCCATTACATTTCTTTGTGTGCGCTTATCAAGTGTTTGTTCATATGTCGTGTTTATTGACTTGTCAAATTTGAGGTGCAAATTAAGGTGGGGTCATTATTTGGTTCTGGCTATTCGGATTAAATTGAAGTAAATGTCGGTTCGGTAACTCCAGTTTACCATAATAGCCAATTTTATTTTGTATTTCATACTCTGTGTAACACTCTGATTTTCAGTCTATTTCTTTTCGTGTTTAAACATAGACAGTCAAATTGCAGCTGAATACACAATAAGCTAGTTGGGACACTCACCCATGTGAATGTTAAGTCTTCTAATAAAAAGACTTAGAAACAAGCTCCCTTGTGCCTATGTCAAAACATGCACGGTTGTAACTTGTGCCAAATCCTAATTACCCAGATGTGATCTAATCATGCCCAAAACCCTAGTTCTCCTGAGATATGCCATACATATCCTAATTACCCGGGTGTGATCTAATCATGCCCAAAACCTAGTTCTCCTGAGATATGCCTCAAGGAGATTTAAGACAACACATAAGTATGTAACAAAATTATAAAACTATTAACCGTGTCTAACCCAAAAGTCATGCCAAACACATTTCCACCTGTAACTATACACAAAGAAAGGGGATGTAGATAGGGCTGGCAAAATGGGTTGGCGGGTCGGGTTGAGCTTAACCCGAACACGACACGATTAATAAACGGGTCGACACGAACACGACCCATTTAATTAATCGGGTCATGTACATCAACCCGAACACGAATATACTTTAACCCGACCCGACCCGTTTAACATGATTACTTTTTCGTGTCAACCCGATTAACCTAGTAGAACACGACTAATCTGATATTTACATGCGGCTATTCTCTCAATTCAAAATCCAAAATCCAAATTCCAAAATCCAATTATGGTTTGAATTTTGACGTATTAGTTTTCCTTGCCATAAAGATTAAAGAGCACTATTACAACAATATAATTTAATATTCAATGGGTTGAATAAAAAAATTAAAATTCAATGGGAATTGGGATGTCATCATGTGCCGATTTGGGTGTTTGGCTGTGTGGTTGGATAAAAGAGGAGAGTAGGTGCTGTAATTTCAACTTAAAAGTTAACGGGTTGACGGGTTACACTAGTTAAACCCGAACCCGACCCGATTATTAAACGGGTCAACCCGGACACGACCCGTTTATTTAATCGTGTATTTAATCGTGTCAAATTATAAAACCCAAACCCGTAAATTTCGTGTCGGGTTCGTGTTGGTCAAATGGGTCGTGTTGAAATTGCCAGCCCTAGATGTAGACAACATCAGATAAAACTGAGTAAACCTCGTTTCATCTTGTCAAATTCATTTGTACTTTGAGAAATACTTTAACATGCTATGATAACGAGTAAAACAAACATAGTGATGCTTGCTCCATACGTATAACAATAATAAAAAAAAGTACATAAGACACCCATACAACTGAAACACACATCAAGAGTATCAACACCACAATCACATCATACCAACCCTCGGGCGCACCGATCTTTCCACAAAGGGCATAAAGACCCTCGGCTCCTTAGACAAACTTACCATTCTTACCAACCTTCAGGCACATCGGTCCAAAGACAAAGCACAAAGACCTTTGGCCCCTTAGGCAAATAGTTACCTCGCACCCCATATGTCTGTAAGTGTGCACACCCCTTAACGGTATTGATAGCCAAGAGAGTAGATCATAGTGCCTTGACCGTAATAAATTGGTAGCGGTGAATATTCACTGTAGACTTTGTTAAAATGGCCTTACCAACTTTCCTTTTCAACAACACAAACACATGTCTGAAGACCAACAAACAAGAGTATAATAACATGCTCATGACATAAGTGAATACCAACTGAAATACCCCTAACTACTAAAACATGATTAAATGATCTAATAATGGTCTAATAAGATTAAAAATCATATTAAGACCATAGAAGAACAATCTAAAATCTTATAAAACAAAAACATGCCATAAGATCACTTAAAGCCTAAATTATGCTTTAAGATACACATAAGATTGTATTGTCTCAATTAGGATCCAAAGTGGATTCCTAAGCCTTATAATTAAGGAATGAACATAATAGAACCATTACCAAAGCAAACCAAACTCTAGAAAGAGTTAAAACAAAAAAAGGAGCATTAAAACTCCTTAAGACACATTTTTGTCAAAGTGTTCAAAAATTGACTTTGGATGGCTAAATGGCCTTGTATGCACCCTAACCAACATTTGCACTACTTAGTATCACATTATTAACCCTAAATAAAAGGATTTACAAAAAATCCAAAGTTTGGCACTAAAATGTGAATAGTACCCAAATAGTGCCAATATTAAGCTTTGATTATCTAAGTCAAGTCAATGGTCAACTAAGGACCCTTGTGCTGAATAAATGGGGAAGAAATCAATAGGGATAAATTACACCTTGCACCTTGATCAAAATATCTAACAAAGGACACTAGTCACCATTTACTATTCCTTATAATATTTTCCTCCTTTACTTAAGACCCACCTAGACTTTATCTTTCACCTCATACTGTTCCATCCGATTCCTCAGCTCTTTGAACTCTCCATTTATGCGTTCTTAAGCTTCCTTAGAATAAATCCAACTCACACTTCATAAGGTAATGCCTTAAGCCATATTTTAGTTCATTTGCTTCCTCTTTTGAAGATCTATCCAATGAACTAATTTCCAATCTCATTCCATGGCTCATCCTTAGTGAGTTAGTGTTTGAATAAGGGGTGAAATCTTGGCTGAAACAAGAACAAGGATCAAAGTTAGGCAAAAATCAATTTTAAGGTAAAAATGTACCTTAAGCCTTCGCCTTCACTTCTACAATTTTAGTGGCTGTATTCCTTGGGCTCATACACTCATTATCTCTTCCTTATCATGTTTATTCAGTATCTAGTTCATACTTGGCAAGGGTGGCCGAATTCAAGACAAAATCCATTCTTTAAGGAATTATGTCTAGGTAACTTCTAGTACCTTTCTACCTTGTTATGATCATTGTAGTTATCATAGCTTTGTATTGATTTTGATACTCTTTCTTGCCTTTTAAAATTAGGCCTAGAACATCCATTGGAAGCCTAGTTAATCTAAGGTAAATTTACCTTGAATTCATGAATTATAACATTTCCTATGATTAACTCATGTTTGGAGTTTAATCATGTCCTTATTTTGTTGTTTAAAACATGTTAAATAAGTTGTGTGAAACTTCTCCTAAGCTGTCGTGGCCAAATCAAGGGCTTGACATTAAAAATCAAGGTATAAAATGCCTTAATGTCATTATTAACATGTTAACATGCTCTTAAGTTTATGCTGTAATTATTGCCGTGAGTGGACAAGGTTAAATGTTCAATTTTGACCTAAGAATGACAAGAATGAGTTAGTTAATTTTGGCTAATCATTTAAGTGATTAAGTATCATAATTGTCAAATTTAAGACATTATGTGGAAAGTTGCTAAATATGGAAAAGTTGAGTGCAAGGCTGAGAGTTTACAAGTATTTCAAAGATATTTAAGTGTAATTTTATGCTATTAAGAAAAGTTGTAATAAGGCCATGTCATTAGGCCATTCTATTTAAGTTATTTAAAGTTTAAAGTACATTTAAATTAATTTACGTACATATTATAAAGTTGGTGGTGAAAACGGTAATGAAATATAATTATATGGGTTGTAGGAGAATATAGCTTAAAGTTTTAGAGGTTAAAATGAATTTAGATGAAAATTGTGAGATTTTACAAAGTTTGGGGTTAAAATGTAATTATAGGAAAAATTGGGGTAAGTTTTGTAATTACCATAAAAATGGGGTCAAGGCAGTGTTTGGAAGGTCAAAGTTGACCGTAGTGGTGGCCTTGACCAAATTAGGTGATTAAATAATTTAATTACCAATTTATATTAAGTTTTAGAGTTAATTGTAGAAATTATAAAATATATGGGGTAGAAGTGTAAATACCAAAAATACTGGGTCAAAACAGTGTATAAGATAGACTAGGGTCTGTTATGAAATTTTGAGAATTTATGGGGTTAAATTTGGAGTTAAATAGAAAGAGTTGTATAATATATAGTTATTATGACATTTGTAAAGTTTATGTAATAAAAGGAGTCATTTAGTAATTAAAGAAACTTGTGGAGGTTGGGAAATAATTCTGGACATAATTGGGGTCTGTTCAGAAATTTACAAGTATATTATAACCATAGGTTATAAATGATATAAGGGTATAATGTCATAATATATGGTTTATGACTATAATGTAACATTATATAATTAATGTGGTAGTCTTGTAAATAATATAAATGGTAAGGGCTGTTACGGAATTTTGGGATATTAGAGATGAAATTTATAATATGGTTCATAATGTTATAAGAGTTGTAACAATTATAAGGTAGTAATATTCATTAATGAAGAATGAATATCTTATAAAAGTGCCATTTTAATAAATGGTCCCATAATTCATATATATATATATATATGATATGGTGTGGATTATAAAATATGGTTGAACAACCATATAATATCATTAGTGGGATAATATGATGAGGAGAAAAGTGTTATAAAACATTAGATAAGAAATTCTAATGTTGGAATGTGAACATGAAATAATGGTGAACCATATAATCCAAGACATTAATATGAATTATATAAGTTTTGATACTTGGATAAACAAACCAAGATAATACAATTAAGTCAAGTCAACTACCTTGACTTGGTCAACTCAATTGACCAACCCTTGAGTAAGAAAATACTAAGGAGAAATGTATAACATAAAGTCAAGTTGTACATAAAATATAGTGACAACTATATAAATGCACAATTATAATATTGTACTTTGTACATGTGATAATAAACATATAAGTTTATCCATGTAGTAAACCTACAAGAAAGGAAGTAGGTTATTAGGAAATAAATCTTAAGTTGGAAATATACAACAATATGCTAATGCATGAAATATAATATTTGACATAACTAATCCCGAGTAAACCCGAAAACCCGAGAGACGACAGTCGGTTAAATAACGACAGGAAAATAAGACGGGAGGGATTAGCGATAGTACGAAAGTACCGTATAGTTTTATTTTGCATGGAATATTAATACGGAGTGTGGTATGTATTCCAGATCCATAGAGTTCTCGAGGAGAGTTGGATAAGCGTGACATTGTCATGCTAGCATATATTACGGTGTAAGGTATGTTATTATGTGGCTTGATTGTCTCTGAGGATTTCCTCAGTTCAGACTTGTGAAAATCTGTGATAAGATTAACTGGCTGATTGTGTGAAATAATATGCATGAACTGTATATTATATTGTTTGCCTTACTAGTGCTGTATATGCGATAACAGTATTGTTCGTATATATGAACATATATATAAAACGAACTAACGGTAAATAATGCTACCTTATATATTATTGTAAGAAACGTCAGAAAAACGTTGAAGCATAGGATAATAAGATATATTATCCGAGACTCATACGGAACAAAGGCCTATTTAACGCCATTCTCGTATTACTACATTTGAATGGAATAAATCACCTAGAGATACCAGGTATAAGTCCTTATTAAGGCACACATTCGAAATGTTACACTGGATCCCAAGTTGATATACTTAGGATTAGATTAAGAGACCTTAATCATCAGTGTTTTGAAAAATGTATTGCGATGGTATGAATAAATCCAAGAGGATGTGGCTCTTGGTGCACGTTGTGATCACAAAAACGATGCTAGGATGTCCGTGTACGAGTCCATAAGTATCAAGGAAAATTCCAACGAACTAAGATGGTTCGTCGGTCGGATACTCCGCTGTTGGAGGTGGCTGCCGTTGGTGACCCGCCGAATATAGGGGTATAGTAAGAGACGTGCGGTTAAACGAGACGTTGTCATAGGCATGAGACTAAACAATATACGAACAACTAGATAGCTCGTATTATTGGTGAGAATCATTTGGGGCCTTAAGGCCAAGACGAGAATAAATCGAACTTTTAAAACTCTCGTACTATCTCGCTCGTTGTTTAATATGCTTATATTGTACTACTATATTCTTTGTGAACATCATGATTTATATGTGGTTATTGTATAAATGTGGTGCTATGTGAACAACATGATTTATTGATGGTTACTCTATGAATTTTTTTGTAACACCCCGATTTCCAGACCTATTTTTTTTTTTATGAACAATACATCATTTTACACAGCGGAAGTCTTACTACAAACTCAACCCGGGGTGCTACCGCCACACTCACTCATTAGTGAGTGCTAAGGCTAAGTACTACTATCTCTTCCAAAATAAGTTATACTTTTAAACCTTTATATATATTCAGATTATAACATTAATCAACTTCAACTTCCAAAGTCATCTTCTAAATTTGACAACCTTTACTTGTTAACATCAACTACATCTTCTTTCCAAACAAAGCTGAACTTAATGAAAATAACTATTACATCGCCTTCTAACTTCAATCTTTATTCCTCTTTAGCTCCACTCTCTCATGCAACTTCCTGACCAGGGAGAAACACCTTCTTTCCTGTACCTGGTCAGTCATACAATCACAGAGAAAAGACCACAGGGCATAACGCCAAAATCAGCAACGCTAGTAACTCCCGTCACAACATGTAAAATACATTTTACTTTGTAAAACTCCAAGATTACATAATCATAGCAACAAAGGTAGTGGAGCAATACAACCATGACAACATAATAGCGTAGCACAACCACAATAGGGTTAACACTTAAAACCACAAATTAGCACCACCTGTTGCTTACCTTAACATAAGGTGCATAAATGATCATTCAAACATATTACCAAGTATCGTTCATCAAAATAATCAATATCAATCATCAGGCAATATAGCCAATGTCAAGATCCACTGAGTATAACATTCAACACCATGATACAATTTCCACATGTCCTCGGGCAATCGGTCTTTCGACATAGAGCACTAACACTCTCGACCCCTTGGATAATTTTTCTTCACCTCACCCCATGTCCTTAAGTGTGCACACCCCCTATGAATCATCAGTCCATAGAGTAGATCATGATGGCTTAGCTCCAATACATTGGTAGGAGCAAATACTAAAAGACCCCAATACACTGGTAGGGGCAGTCTCAGTAAACTCCAATACATTGGTAGGAGTAATATTTCATAAACACATTACCACTTGGCTTAGGCACAACCTTGCCTTACCCCTCACTTTAATATACATAAACACAAGATAAATCAACACATAAAGTCAATATAAGCACCATAGTAACCGCTGGATAGAAATAGCATCACAACAGTAAACATTATTATCCACGGTAAACACCTGTACACTTAAGTACATCTCAACAGGAGCACCAAATTCATCAAGCCAAGTAATCATCTAGCTTCATTCAACCAATATAAACCACGATGGTCTTTATGACACAAGAAAATCAATCCACACACAAACACACCCTTCTCGGTCAAACATAACAACAATGATAAATAGTTTTAGTGTTACAGTCAATTTCCAAGGTAACTAATCAACATTCACTTTAACAAATGGTTGGGCACTTCCTTGCCTCACCCCACACTTCCATATCAGCATAGCACAAGTTATAGCATCACCAAGATCAATATAACCAGACATAGCAATTGCTGGACAGAAATAACACAACACAACATTTATAATTTACCGTTGTAACAATTTGTGCACTTTTGTACATCCAAGTAATTTCACTAAGTTAAACTTGGGCTAAGATGTCAACCAGCTTCTTATAATCAATATAAACTTAGTTGATCTCTAAAACACAGAAGAATTAACTCATATAAACATTTCCACATTTGGCTGTACAAATAACAACAGTGACAATGACAATTTACAACCATTGTAACAATTCGTGCACTTATGTGCATCCAACAATTTTTACTGAGGTTAACTTGAACTAAGCTGTTAAACAGCTTCATATAATTAACATAACACCCAATGATCTCTAAAACACAAGAGATTCAACTCATACAAATACCTTTACACTTTACTGTACAAAACAACAACGATAACGATAACAATGACAATTTACAATCAATTTCTTAGGTGATTTACCTAAGGTTTTTAGCCACCCTTTCTCACTTATTATACTCACCTCATATATTTTAATAAACCACTTTTAATCAAGGATAACCCGTGTCGAAGCTACTGATCCAAACAGCAACTAAATCATCCATTATTATCTAACGACAATCTTGTACTTTAACAACTTTCCATACAATTTATTTCCCCATCTTGATGTGCATACAAAGCACAAAGTCCTCCCAACGAAAACAAGAAACTAGATACAAACCTTATCATATACATAACTGCGCTGCTAAGATAATAGGAGCCACAAAAACCTTTTGAAGCTTTTGCTCCTTTCTACAGTAGGAGAAAACATAAGACGTGAGTTATATCTTCTTGGAGCAGCGAGTTTGCAAATCTCAAACTCAATGGTGATACTTTTGTACTAAAATGATTAGATTACAAGAGAAATTGATGGTAGAGAAACTAAAGGAAAGAACGCAATAGCTCTTCAAAGGTACAATGGCCTGTCGATAATCTAAAAACATTTACCAATAGTGAATAAAAAACAGACTCTGCTAATGTAATTAAAAAGTAAGCATCAACAGTCCTCTTTTGCTTTTTGTTTAGTGAGTAATCATAGTAGTACAAATAGAAGATCTGAAACATTAAATTTTTTAATAAGGGAATCATGAATAATCGTAGGTGTGATTGTATAAACCATACAAAGAGAGAAGTACCTACCAAGCTCCAGCAGTAAAATATATTTATAACATATCATTCAGAAAGTACCACGCCCCTACAGGGGTTGTTCCTTACTTTGAATAAAAATCACAGAGAGAAACAACTTAACACTCTGTTATACAGAGCAGTACACAGCAGTAGTTTTAGAGCACATCTTGTTATTAAACTTGTTCTAACTTGTCTAGCTTACTTCATTTGCATAGGCATGAATTTTGCTAGTTAAATAGGAGAATTAAACCTCCAAAAATCAGCTAGTTACAGGTTCATTCAACAAAGGAAAAACAACAAGAAGTCAATCCCTTTAAAATCACAAAACTGCACTAAAGAAAATCAGATTTTGCAAACTTGTTGATCAAGGTTGTTACCTGCTTTCTTCTAGTCGTAATTTACTAAATTTCTTGAGATAGCTACTGGTTATGGGTGCTTCTTCCTCCTTGGAAATTCCCTCAGCAATTTAGTAAATTCACTTCCTTGTAGCTGGCGCAAGAACAACAACTCTAACAGCACTTGCTCTCGGTTTGTTTTATACTAATCTAACTGCTACTTTTTTTTTGAAGACTTGGCATAGCTCATATCTGTGCAAGCATATTATCCCCGCCAGAAACCTTGAATTCAGATGGGGCAGATTCCAGATTAAAAACCTTCACATTCCCATCTTCCACATAAGCCGACCATCTGTGGGAGCGAAGTCCAAGCAATGCTGAAGAGAGATCTACGATAAGATCCAGACTTTTGTGGAAGCTCCCATCAAAGTCTCTGTAAAACTCAATACCATCTTGAGCTTGAAGTTTCTCCGCCCATCCATTTATTACATATGGATCATTGATGGAAACACAAATCACAAAGTCAACGCCTTTTGCCTTAAACTTGTCCATGTTATTCTTGTAGCTAGGAACATGCTGAGCAGAACAAACACCAGTGTACGCACCAGGAACCCCGAAGATGACAACCTTCTTGCCCTTAAGGATTTCAGAGAGAGGCGTCGTTGAGAACTTAGAGGAGACACCTTCATCCCAGCTACGAGCCTTCTGGAGTGAGACACCCGGTGCGGCCGATACTATGTCCGATCCTACAGTAATTGACGCATAGGCTCTCAAAGCAACCGCTCTCAAAGCAGCCGCGGAAAGGCTTCCAGTCAGTGATTTCGTTGCTGACAATATCTTTAGCATTGCAGACGCCATTGGCTATCTCCCTGACTCTGCGCGAAGGTTCGCTCTTTTTCACCTGAATTTGCCAACGCTACGGTATGACAATACTGTGTCTCTCGCCCATCTAACTACTACTTTTTTTTAACCGCCTCATATCACAGATGGGATGATGAGGATGTTTTAAATTGCCGACATCAGTAACAATCAGCATGGGAATTGATTTCCAAACAGTAAGGTAATGTCTAATATAATGACACCTACTATATGTTGGTGTTTATTTCTCATTGGTAGTGTTGGTTGGCTAGCTTAAATAAAGCCACCGATCCTTCCTAACCAAATAAAGTCATCGGCTGCACATGGCTGATTAAATGAATTTGGCTGTAATAATTACAAAGTGACAAAGGTATTACAAAATACAACCGGTAACATTGATATAAAGTGGGTTGGTTATATATTTATAACCGGTAATATAAACTTAGTTTGTCATTGTAACAATGACGCATTTTAATATGTCACTGTAATAATGACATATTTTAATATTACCGTCGGTAATATAAATTTAACATGTTATTGTAAAAATGACACGTTTTAATATTACAAATCACTCACTTTTACCAATAAGCTAGGATATAATAATAATGGATAGGACTAAAAATAACTAGGCAAGTTATATACATATACTTAATCAATGTATACATATTCATACCGATTTAACTTAGCAACGTATATATGCAGCGATTTGTACACATATTTATATATGCGATTTAGCAAGCAACATATAATATATGTATAAAAGATTTAGTAAGCAATGTATATATATATATATATATTTAGTTAAGCGATTTAGTAAGCGATACATATATATATATAAACGCTTTAGTAGGCAATGTATACGTATATATATATATAACGGTTTAGTAATGTACTGTGCTAGCAAGTTTATTTGCGATAATGATGGCTAACTATGTACATTACAGCCGGTAATATAAACTCAACATGTTAATGTAATATTTACAGTCGGTATCTATAGCTGTTATAATACATGTATACATGTCTACAATTTTCATTTGTATTTACTTATATCAATTTCAAGTAAACACATACACCCATAAAATAACAAGGAAGGTATATTTTATAACTAGGATTTTCCAGGGTGTTTCAGTTTTACTTTGTGTATGCTTTACAGTTTTATGTTTAAAACTGTACTGCATGGAAAACAAATTGCATGCTCTTGACCAATTAACTAGGGGTCTGAGGGGGCATGATAGTCATATAGTAGCATACTCAGCAGGCTGATTCCATACAACAACAAACATTTAATGGTATGCAGCTTCCGGTGTCGACAGAGTGCGGGATGCGATGGGTAGATAGTCGTCGATTTAAGATTATGTTATTGTAATACAATTGCATTGTAAGGATATTGTATAAGTGTTTGAATATTAGAATGCTCACTAGTTATTGTATTTTGGATTGAAATGGAATGTTAGACCTATCTCTTCTTGTCACTGCGGGAAAATATTTTGTATTGTGATTGTTTAAGTTGGATGTGTTACCACTCGCATGGGCGAGTGAGAACGGTAACACCGTTAGATTCGATAACCTTTATTTACCATTGCGATTTCGTTTATATAAGTATGGCCATTGGGCGGCAGTTATGAGACGTTAAGTAGGGGTGTTACATCAACATACTTATTCAAGTTAATCATCACCAAACCATAACATAACCTTGTCAAGATAAACAAGAATAATCTCGACAATATACACCAACAAACCTAAGAATCCAAATACAAGTTAATAACTTCAAATCCATGAAGAACAATATAAAAGAACACCAGCATAAGCTTGCGTAAATACCCAACCAAGAACACCTTACCAAATTTTCACCAAGAATACATAAACGATAAACACAAGAATTATCTTATTTCCTTTCATTAATTTAACTATAGTGGCTACTCCAAAAGTTAAGGCTTCTCCTCTAATTTCTTTTGACCGAATGCTCTTGGTTCCTCCTTTTTTTCTAGGCAATGGCTTCCTCTATCTTCTACTTGCTCTCGACACTTCTCTTATCTCTCTTGGATTCTTAGTTTTCTCATTTTTTTATCTAACACCCTCAGCCCTCACTTCTTCCTTTTTGATTTAGTAAGTGTTTTACAAGCATGGAAGTGAATGAATTACAATGAAAGGGTACAGTTCTATTTATAGGACTTGAAAGATATATCTTTGGCTTTCTTAAGGCTTAAGTACATCCTTAGAGCATGACACCTTGATTCCATTTTCCAATCACCTATAGGACCTAATGTATGGTTCATTAAAAAGATGATAACACTAAAGGCCTTTAAGGTAGACATTTCGGTCACCATGCCCACTTTTGGGTGGCAACTTGTCTTTTAAGGGACCATGTTCCTTAGCCACTCACAAGCTAGCTTAACAAGGAAGAAAGGTGGCTAGCCAGCTAAGGTTGCTGCTAGCTCACAAGGTGCTTAGTCACCTACTAGTTCCACCTCAATCTTATCACCTCATGCTTCACCTACTTAAGTGCTTATCCACCTACTTGTGCCACCTCAAGCTTACCACCTCATGCTTCAGCTAAGGTGCTTATCCACCTACTTCTTCTTCTCTGTAACACCCCTCTCGTTAAACTCGTAATAATCACTCTCATAGCATAATTAAAACGTCTCGCAATGGTAATTAAATAACAAACATCCTCACTCGGGTGTCACATGCCATTACTCACCCATGTGAGTAAAGAACCAGAAACGAAATACAATACTTAAAACTATAACCTCAGTGATGAACAAGATATTTACAACTACAACATCATGCTAAATCCAAAGTCGAATATACGAGACAAGTGAGCAAATAATTCCGTATACGTACAAACTGGTATCATAATACAGACAAAAGTCTAAGTGCGGTAAACAAAAGCAAAAGCCCTCTCTACCCGGGTCCCGCACTACGACTTCAACGTGATCAATGTCCTGAAAATGGGTTGCCGTGTGGGCGCAGTGAAACGCTCAGTATGCTAGGCATGATTTTAAACCTTTGAGGTCACTTAAGTCATTTAACCATCTTGACATGCGATTGATTACATGCTTATCCAATTTCAGTTATAATAAATACTGTAAATATCATGCATAAACACTGAGTCATCCAAACAATACATTCATTACATTTCACAAGCAATAGTTGCATAAACGAAGATATCGAATAAGTACAATAAAACGTGTAATCGCTTTTAGTGAACGGTATACGTACTTGTATTAGTAATCGGCCTTCAAGGCCCCATTAGATATCACCACGCTTATTCTTATCTTTAGGCGGGTGTCATGTTAGGACAACCCGTAATAATTTTTTAAATGGACAGTCGCCCTCCATACACACAAAGGTGCTCATTTTGCCAGGGGTCTGGAGGCCCCGGGTCTTCCACTGTGCCATAATAAGGTGTCCTTGAAAAGGCCGTAGCTGTGTACCAACTACACGTACCATCTGACCCATGATCTATTTAGGCTCATTGGGGTTTCCTAGAGCGGGACCCGATCGGGTAGTTCATAAACTACGCTGGATTTCTCCCCTCATCACATACCAATTATCTCACAGGATTAAATATCTTAATCATTGTAACACCCCATCCAACAATAACACACTTACAATAAACTGCAGCGGAAAACAACTTCATCACATTACTTATCTCGTTGGTGTTACACGCCGTTAGCCACCCACGTGGCTAACAAGGCTAATACATACACATTGTACCGGTCTGATGGGCTAAATTCCCGAGCGACTACACCTTACTATCCCTTTCCATTAACACAACAACAACATACACCTTCCAACTATACCGAGTATTTATAACTAATGCCGATAACAATTTCGGTCTTACTACACCTACTGTATATATACAACATAAACGATTACCCATGTACAATGACTACCCCGTCCTACTCTCGAACGGCTTCCAGCTCCTTGTACCTGAAATAGGAAAAGAAGAGAAAGGGTGGCCCCCAAGGGGCTCAGCACCTTTGCTGGTATGGTAATCCCGCAGCCCACATGCTACCGGGCCACGCACAACTAATTGTCGTCTTAGCATGCGGTTGATTATTTTTAAATCATACATGCAACTGTAAACACACAACACATAATCATTTCGCCTCAACGGGCTCAACAAACGGATAATATATCCTTACTTAATAAGTCACTCATGGTATTCATTATCCCTAGAGTGTTCCTCCTCTAATGGAGCTACTTCCTTAATAGACGACACTTACCCTTAAATCGGGTTATCCTTAAACGCCTCTATCACAAACTGGGAATCATATCCATGATCCCACACACTCCACATTATACAACATATAACATACACTACATACAACACCTAACAACACTTTGCACGTTTCCACGTGCACAACATAATACCGCAATAGATATTGCATCACAACAAAATACATAACATAACGGGAATGGTTCTCTTAGGAACCGACCCAAACATAGTTAGTTCACTGGGAGAGCCTAGAGGTTGCTGTCAAACTAATGCTAAGCTCGTTTACATAACTCGTTACCGTTCTGTTAGGCGAACGAATAACTTAACATAAAGATGGATCGGGTTTAGTGACCCGAACACAACATACATAATCCCCAACAGACGTGAGTCAAGAGCCTTGGTTAAGCTCAGGGGTGATCGAAGACCAATCAAGGAAGACAATCAACAGAGAGGAAGCTGAAGAAACTGTATACAACAACTCCCAAACAACGCGCGACCGGAACAACCGGATTCCTCACCCCCCCATAATATATAAATATTCACAGTTAAAGACTCCGCTGTGGAACCTATCACATCAGCACACAATACAGTATTAGAACTGGGTTAAACATACAAGGGAGATCCCTACATTCACTTACACAACATCACATAATCAACTCGCGCATAGCCGTGGTTAGAACGCCCCATGGTTCGGGTCGTTTAATCCGAATACCGAACTCTCATGTGATCCTAGACTCAGTTAACTAAGGTTAACACTGCCGAGGTTAAATGGTATCGGAGTTGAACACGCCACATATATGAATTACTGTAAACTCATTACATGTTTTATCTTACAACGTGGCAAACATACAGAAAAACACATTGGCATACAAGCCGGTGTAATCCGGTAGGACACAGGTTGCAAGAAAACCATACCTGTCACCGGAGTCCACTTTATCATGTCCACTTATGTTCCTCGAGCAATTCTCGAACAACTGGTACATTGAAGTTACCTTCATTAACATCGGGGTAATATGTTTGTGTAACGTTGAATGACCATGATTAACCCCGTTAACTAGTTAAACATCTTTACATTTTTAACTTGTTTCACTCTTCGATTTTTCCTTCAACTTTTCACCCACCAAATTGTCATTATAACTCACCTAACATGTCCTATATAACCTTATAATATCATTACTAACTTATCCCTATTATTAGACATCATTTAATAAGCTAAAACCATGTTTTTATAGTGGTCCGGGACTTGGTCCCTAACTTAAGACCCGAACCAGAAGCAAACTCCACTCTCGGCCTTTAAAATGGGGTGGTCCGGGACCTTATACAAGGCCTAAGTCCCGGACCACATCCTTAGGTGACTCTCGACCAGTTTTTCACCCCTGGTCCGGGACATGAACCATGGCCTAGGTCCCGGACCAAACCTACAGAATTGTTAAAACGTCATTTTTCAAATGTTGTTACCTTAGTTCTCCACCTCCATTAATTGTATAACTTTACCAAATGTTCCTAGGTATATTCTAATGTCTAAATATCATCTTAAACACACCTAAATCCATGTTTCACTTGTTACTCAATTTCCACCCAAATTCTCATAACACTTGTAGCATTTACATTTGGTTTCCTAAGGGGTGTTTCACCTAAATGACCACCATACCAAAATGTTTTCTCACCATCACAACATCATCTCCCAAGCATCTTCTCTTACAAAACAAATCTTCTTTTTCACACCTTCCCGAATTCCTTTCTCAAAATCTTACCTAAACATCATTCCCTCCTTATTCATCAACATTACCTAAACTTTAAACAAACTTCTCCAAGACTTTATTACATCCTAAAACACTCATTGAATTCCTAGAACTTCCAAGATAACACCTAAATTCTTGTATCTCTCTAAATCACCTTATACATGTTTTCTTCCCAAGTAAAACATTTGTTCACCTTTAACACCTCCTAGTTCACCAAAACTTACTTAAAACACTTAGAACTTCTTACACATTTCCCAAATTTTTCCATAGCTCCTCTTGTATATACTCACATCCAAACACTTAGGTTTTTACCTTACTTCACTCAAGAACACCTAAAATCCATCAAACACATTTTTATACACAAACTTCACACATTTAGCACTACATCACAATATAGTGCATAACTTAAATTGCTTGGCACTTAGGCCCTTAAATAACATGGCTCTTAGGCCCTTAAGTTGCTCAAACCATAAACACTGAATTTCCACAATATATAAGCCTTTGACCTGCGATTACACACACCAAGACATATGTTCCTTTACTAGTCTCCTTGAGAACACCTTACTAAGCCATTCACCATTTGCTCTTTAGGTAGTTTTTAACAAGCATTATAAGCTCATTTCTCCTAAGGCATTAAACCACATTAGGTCAGTATGTTTACCTCTTTTCCACACAAACTTCATTCTTGTTTCCTCTTAAAACCGGTAAGGATGTTTGGTTGCTTGTCAACTTCTAAACAATGTACACATAATAGAATGAATATTCAAGCATTATGCTTCATCTCATTGTAAACCCTAGTTACATATATTGTTTTAAGGTATTAAAATGATTGTTTTACCTTGGAATGGAAAGAGAGCTTGAATGAGTATCAAGGCGATAGGACCTCCACCTAGTCCATGAAAGCTTGGAATGAAGCTAGAACAAGCCAATATAAGAGCACCATTAATGGTGAATTTTCGGACAACAACAAACACATGGAGGAAATGTCATTTTTCTTTGAGTTTCCTCACCTTGAAGCAAGGAGAATGACAAGGCATGAAAATATGAGCTCAAGCTCCTTCAATGGTGAATCTTCATGGCACCAAAATGGAGTTTCTTGAAGATTTGAAAGATAGAAGTGTAGACTTGGTCTAACTAAAGACAAATATAGTCTTAGAATTTGATTTGGAGCATGGAGTTTGATTTGGCAAAGAATGAAGATGGAGAAGAGATGAGCTGTAGCAAATCGTAATGGAGGAAAGGAGAAGATGAAGAACCCGTTTGAAATGAAAGAAAAGAAGAGAATGAGAGGTAAGTTTTGCTTTTGGAGATATTTATGTTATAAAGCAAATAGTACTTTACTTTAAGCTTTACTTTACTTATTTATTCTTTTACAAGTGTGGTGACTCACCCTTGAAAACCGGCCCCCATTTAGTTAGAAGGGTACTTTAGTCTTTGTTTACCATCAACTTACTTATAAAACATATGTTACAAACTAGCTTATAAAAGTTACTATTCACTAAACAAGGCCCATAGAAGTGAAAATTTTGATTTCCCATTGATATAGACTTCCAAATGTGATACTATATAGTACCCATGTTTATTAAAGAGTAATGATGGCTTTAGCCATTCAAACTCATTTCAAGACAATTTTTCAAAAAACGCTTTAAGACTCCTTAAAGCACTTTGTGTTTTAACTTGTTTTCAAGCTTGGTTTTCTTTAGTAATTGATTTAATATGTTCATTAACATATTTTATAGGTATAGTTATGACCATTAGGTCTTATACAAATTTAATCCCAAGCTTAGAGCACTTTTGCTCTTATTGACTTTAAGGTATTTATTTGTGTTTTATTTGGTTTAACTTCCACCAAGGTTTCCTAAGGACTTATTTAGCCTTATTAAATCATAATTGAATATTTCAGTCTTGGTAGCTCTTTGGGTCCTAACAATTCACTCATACTTAGACAGTTTTTTGCTCAAACTGTGTCTTAGTGCTTTATTGCATTTTACTATGATTTAAATTGTTCACTGATGTTTCTAAGCACTTTTTAGCCTTTACATACCATAATTTGATATTTAAACCACATATCAGGTTTGGGGTATTTTCAATCTACCCCCCTTAAAGAAACGTCGTCCTCGAAGTTTACACTTCCCTCACATCTTGGATTAGAATACGGGGATTACTTATAGAGGTAAACTTCCATACCAATAACTTTACCTCACACCTCGGACTTAATGGTCCGTGCAACACATTCACATCCATACATAACATAACTATTCACATGATACCCTCGGCTCAATGGTCCGGGTATCTTAACAACACTTACACATACATAACAACCCCTTTGACTCACTGGTCTTGGGTAACATAACACATTAGACCATAGGTCCCGATAACATAACAGTCTTTAGACACATAGGTCTATGTAACACAACAACTTTAGACTCATAGGTCTTGGTAGCATACACTTTAGGAACTCAAGGTTAAAATAATTTTATTACACATACCACCCAACATGTCATAGCATGTATAACAATCAAAAATATCCTTGATACACACTGTGATCCCCGCAACCCCGTCGCGATGGACACTTTCCTTCCGTCCCCGTGCCTTTGGGAGATTAAAACAATCACTTAAATTTGAAATTTTTCCTTGTGGGTTAAGTAGAAGACTTTAATTATGTAAAGTATCTATCAACGTCTTATAAATACCAATTGAAAATCCTTTTGAAAACACACACCACTCCAAGTCCAACTTAAGCTCTTTGCTTCTTTTCTTAGCGTGGTTATTTGTGACCACTTATAGGGAGTTTCAAGAGTCACCCACACCCTGATGTGATCAGCATCATGTTGAACTATCCTTCCACCCCAATTTGTTTCGGCTTCCCTTGATCACATGCAAATCAAGTTCCACCTCCCACTTCATTTTCAAGCATCATTAAATCACTCATTTCCAATTTCTATCTTTTTAAATCATTCTAGTCATGATCATAAACATCTCCAAGGGATAGGACTTCGTCTATCAGTTTATTTCCATTCACTTAAATGTTGTTACCTAGGGAATCTTATTCTCACTAGGTTCTATGTCGGTATCATGCCTTTTCAGAATCACTTATAGTATATATACACATATATTTTATTAAAATACAACACACCGTTTCACACATTTATACACTGTCGAGTTTTGTTCCCCTGGAGTTTCTCTACTCCCCACACTTGTACTATCACCACAATTGTTAACAAACACGCACTTATCACAATGGTATTCTCGCATCTTCTGTGCGCAATTACCACAATTAAACCATGAATGAATGTGTATGTTTACGTAACACACACCCAATCATCAAAACAATAATATACTTTTGTGCTATGCACATAAAGTCACATACACTACGTACACTTGTACGGTAATATACACTAATGGTTTTGCGCTCTACCCCCCTTAAAAGGGATTACGCCCACGTAATCAATCACTAAACATTGGCTTATAATGTTCTGCCGTCGTGAAGTGTTTTAACTTCCACGCGGTCTATTACACAATGGATTCGATTAGAGGATCTTAACCATATTGGCGGTTTAGTTCCTAAACCAAGAATTCTCATTGGAGTTTGTTTAGACTCTTAGTTGGTTTCGATTCTGCCTGTTAGGCTTCTAGGCGTTAATAATTAGCCATTCACTCATGTTCACCATGTACATTCAACACTTGAATCACTGGCTCACTAGTTTCTGCGCGAACTCTAATAATTGTAGAGCTTAATTGCTTCCTTTGTTATTTTTTTTACTGTATTGTACATCTCCAATTGTCACCTTCATCTTGGTAACAATGGTTTCTCAACCGACGCGTGGTATCTCTTACCGTTAGCGAATTCGGTGAGTTATACACTTTCTATCCACTTCCATAACAATTTACTGTGTATCAACTATGTATTTCACAATGATTGACTTATTCCCTTCCGATTTACTGTCGGTTGAGATTGAGCTACACCTAGTGTGTAGTGCTCTCTCAGCTATTTCCAACATTTGGGGTATATTCCATACCGATATTTGACAGTTAGTGCTACTGTAGTCCTTACTGTTAATCATGCCTCCACATTTGCTTTTGTACAAGTACTCCTTTATTGGTGCGGCCTTGCATTTTCTATGCATCGGCCATTATAACATTATTCCTCTATAATTAACATGTTTCCAATTCCTAGCTATCCTACTCGATCATTACTGCGCAAGTGCAATACCAAACACCACCCTCATACAGAGTGCAGAGGCGTAAACTCTTGATAGTAAATCCCTTATGTGATTCGCCATGGAATTCACACTGAGTTCCTTATCACATAGTACCGCCATTGGCTTATTGCCCAGTCTGTGTATCATCACTTGCTTGCATGTCCATTGAGTTTAACCCATAACTGGTCTTAACCTCCGCCACAACACTTACAACAGTCGCTTACTGCGCGCACTGTGCTTATTGTATAACACTAACTTACATCGTATTTACTGTCACATTAACTTCCACGCATATACTTATATCATTCGTATTATGGTTCATCACTCATTTGGATGACTACTGAATGCTCCTTGAGCATCGATCATTCGAGTCACAATTCGGCATTATTCAGCTCGTGTTTCACTTTATCACACGTACTACTAAGCTAACTGCTCTTTTTCATAACAATATGGTCAATCCTTAACATATTTCTTGGGCTTGATACACATAACTACCGCTCCTGCGGTCTCACAATATCGAGAGGTATCCCCACTCGTAATGCAGTGGTTCGTTTACCACTCTATTTACTCCTATAACATAAACTTTTGCAGTCAATCTAACTTTCATAACACATTTTATTTGTGGCTTATAAGCCTTACTGCTTTGAGCTGCGCTCATTGTAGGCTGTCCACACATATGTACTTCTCTGTACAACATTACATGGTTGGATATTATATTGAGCTCCCTGACAAGGTCGTTGCATTCCGTTTCCTTTCATGGGATGCCTCTTAGGATTGTCAGTCCGTCTCCTGACAACTTATGTCTAAACTGGGTGTTAGTTTCAACCCTTGTGTTTCTGTCATGCATTTCGTTCAACAATTGTTGATGTGAACACCCTTTAAGGATTGCTCCTGGGTGTTACTAAGTCATGCCATTACATCTGGTTCGCACTTATTGGTATATACAGTTAGCCACGCCGTTTGCGTTCTTAACTGACTTATTATCCTCTTCTGTGAAGATCAACACTTCCTGGTAGTGTAGGTACTCATTCTGGGAATTTCATCCCGTTAATTGCACATTAATGTGTCCACATTAGTCATCTACTTGCCATGTACAGGCTAGGTCACCGTTCCAGCTAACATGTTTATCCCTAAGGATCCTTAAGACATATGTGATGTCTTTACATAACAGTTTGTGCCCTTTGCACTTCCTAACTCTTAAACATTTCCTTGAGAGGAATTCACTAATCCTTTTAGTCTCGTTAACTTAACTGAGTTCCTTAACTTCAACCATTCCTTGTAATCTCTAGCTCTTGTTTGATTTATACTGCTGACCGTAGACGGAGTCGACTACTTCCCGTGTTTCGGACTCCACTCGTATACATAGTGGGGTACCATAATGATACATTGCTACCTACCCAACTAACCCATAAGTAGGTCTGTCAGGCCCACAAGCTCCTATCGGAGTGCGGTCGTCCACAATTCAGTTGGTACACTCGTAGTGTCCGTCACACACCCAGGTGAAGTATTCTGTTGTCACTCCCTTATATTGTCCCCTGACAATATGCGTCCCGTGCTTCCCGAACTTAATCGAATGGAAAGTTTATCCACTGTTGTATCTTATCATCTGCCCTTGGTTTTAGTGGTTTGGTTTAAAAGAAGGTTGGAAAGAAGTGTTGGTTTGAAAGAAAATTTGGTTTTGAAAGAAAGGGTTTGAATAAATCTGGGTTGAAAGAAGAATTTTCATGGTTTCACAACATCTTCTTACCTTAACCAAGTCTAGCTTCTTGCTGACTGGTGTACTTCCAATTACAGGGGTTAGGCTAACAGGCCCTTCCACTGTTAGGACGATCACATTTAACTTCCTAGTACTTTACTAAGTACTTTGTGGTTGTAAATTTCCCGAACAGCCCTGTTATAGCAGCACTTGCTATGGCAAGTGCGCCATGCTAAGGCTATCGGTTTAACACATACCAGTTGTGGTATTGTTTTTACCCATACTGTCATCAGTGGCCTTGTTGGCCCTCACTGATCTTACTGCTTTGATAATAAATCTTCTAGGTGACTTCTCACTGTCTTCATATGATAATCATTAACTAGGGTGTTTCCCATTCTGGGAGACCCCCTTTTCTTTATTGTTTCCTCTTTGTAGCCCGTTCCACGCATTGTCGTGGTTATTGAGACTTGTCTCTTGTTTGGGCACTACGTTGTAGTTCCTTTGTCGGTTGGTATACCTTGGTGTATTATTTATCAACTGTGGTTCCGTAGACACTTGTCTCGGGTTCCATTAATCCACTTCTTGCCTGTTGCACGGTCGGTGCGTTGCAAGCTGGTTGTTTCGACTGCTCGGCATGTCGACCCAGGTTGCCGGAAATTCTATTCTCTTATACACAAAATCCTTCATTCATCGCTATTAAATGCGGTTAACATTGTTCAGATGGAGACCGTCTCCGGGATTCCCAGTTTTCGGGATCTACCGTATGACAGGTTCTCCGTACCCTAAGGTATTTAATAACCCAGATCGGGTATTCCCGAGTAAGAGTGGACTTCCATCTCTCTGGCGTTCTTGCCCAAGTTATAAAACAGGGATTGTGGAGGGTGGGATGGATATTGTAGGTTTCCAGTACACACTTGAAATTCCTATCTAACGTATCTCTCACGCTATCACTCCACCCTTAACCCAAAGTACTTAAATCCTAACTCGGTACTTCCTAAGCTCGGTAGTTCAGTCATCAGAGCGATACTTCGCTCTGATACCACTTTTTGGACTTCCATGGTGGTGGTGCTGTATTAACGTGAGAACAGAAAGAAGAGAGGTAGAAGAGAGCTTAGCAGCCGTGTGAAATGAAGGAGGAAAGGAGAAGATGAAGAACCCGTGTGAAATGAAAGAAAAGAAGAGAATGAGAAGGTAAGTTTGCTTTTGGAGATATTTATGTTATAAAGCAAAATAGTACTTTACTTTAAGCTTTACTTTACTTATTTGATTTCTTTTACAAGTTGGTGACTCACACCTTGAAAAACCGGCCCCCATTTAGTTAGAAGGGTACTTTAGTCTTTGTTGACCAATCAACTTACTTATAATAACATATGTTACAAACTAGCTTATAAAAGTTACTATTCACTAAAACAAGGCACATAGAAGTGAAATTTTTGATTTCCCATTGATATAGACTTCCAAATGTGATACTAATAGTACCCATGTTAATAAAGAGTAATGATGGACATTTAGCCATTCAAAACTCATTTACAAGACAATTTTTCAAAAACGTGCTTTAAGACTCCTTAAAGCACATTTTGTGTTTTAACTTGTTTTCAAGCTTGGTTTTCTTTAGTAATTGATTTAATATGTTCATTAACATATTTATAAGGTATAGGTATGACCATTAGGTCTTATACAAATTTATCCCAAGCTTAGAGCACATTTTTGCTCTTATTGACTTTAAGGTATTTATTTGTGTTTTATTTGGTTTAACTGTCCACCAAGGTTTCCTAAGGACTTATTTAGCCTTATTAAATCATAATTGAATATTATTAAGTCTTGGTAGGCTCTTTGGGTCCTAACCAATTTCACTCATAGCTTAGAGCATGTTTTTGCTCAAACTGTGTCTTAGTGCTTTATTGCATTTTACTATGATTTAAATTGTTCACTGAAGTTTCTAAGGCACTTTTTAGCCTTTACATACCATAATTTGATATTTAAACCACATATCAAGGTTTGGGGTATTTCAATCATTTTGTAAGATATACTCTTAGTTTTATGGAGAATACAATTTATATAGCTGCTTTGAGGGCTTACGCAAATACCTAGAAGTACTCTAGGTCATATTCATGTTCGAGATCCATGCTATTGAGACTGGTATAGCCGAGTCTCGTTCCTAAGTATTTTACTTAGGTTAATATGATAGTAATAACCGTCGTACTTTGATAAGTAACGGGCCACTTTATTTATATACTCGTATATGTACATTTATATAAGTCGAGCAATAGTTGAAATAGTATTAGTCCAAAGGACATGCGTGCACAAGTAGATAACGCGAGAAAGAACGAGTAAGTAAAACACATAATATTCCATGCTACACAATAAACACCCATATCGCTCTTAGGCAGATAAACATAATGTCTGACCCCAGGAAACCTTAGGATGGTGAACCACACCAGTCACGTACCGTACACCGTAATATAGGATACGTATTATCTACGCTCGTCTGGTGCTCCACGTAGTCGTACGATCTAGAACATGCATACCACTACGAGTTAATCCCTATGATTAACTAATCCGGTATTTCTGAATAGACATCACACCCGACAATTAACCCTGTGTCTTGTTAGTTGAGTTGGTTCTGGTTTTCGTTAAATTAGCAGGTCTCGTTATAACACTCGTATCTAAATATCATAGTATTTTCTTCTACTCAGTCAATTCCTTATAACCCATGATTTCGTGCATAGGTTTAGTAGCTTTGATTATATGTACATATTTCTATACTTAATTGTATATCATGCGTATATATACATACTCAAGTGTATAATATAGAGTTTATGTTTGCACATTATTAGTGACCATGTAATGTCTTTGTCTCATGAACTCTCATTTTTATATAGTCGGTCAACTTGACCTCTTTGGTCAATTGAGTTGACTTGGTCAAGTATGCTGACTTGGTCAAGTATGTTGACTTAGTTAGTTTTTCCAAGCACTAAGTTTTATAACATTCATTATAATACATTTGTAGTATCGCAAATTCTACTGTGCGGAACGTCCGCCCACAAGTTCTGTGCAGTCCAAGTGATTTGGCAGTCCAGATCAGCTACTGACTGGATTGTTTTGCTGACTGTTGCCTTTTTACTATATAACTTTAAATGGTTGTAACTTTTAATATAAGTCCAAATAAAAAAAAAAATATATCATTGTTCTTCTAAATCAATCTTCAAACAAGACCAGTCATGGATATGTTTTGACAACTTTAAAAAAATTATTTTTATATGTAGACATGATACACTAAAATGATAATATGATTCATTAATTTTGTATTATGATTCATTAAAATTGATATCTGACATTCAAGTAATAAGTGTTGATTAATTACAAACTTCGAAACCGATCAAAAATATTATTGTTTTGTAGTGTTTATTATTGTTGCATGGTGTATTTTAAACTTTATATGATGAATCATGCATTTTTCTATATAACCAAATATTGTTTTGTATTGTATTTGTTTGAAATTGTATTTTTATATGTTTACGATGCTACCCTAAAATGAAGATATGATTCACTAATTTTAATATTATGATTTCATAAAAATTGATATTATGATTCATTAACTAGTAAGGTGCATTAGTAACAAACTTCGGAGCCGTAAAAATCATTACTATTTTGTAATGTATTATTATGTTGTATAGTGTATTTTAAATCTTATATGGTGAATCACGTATTTTTTATACATACCAAATATTATTTGGGTTTAATTATTGTGTAAAAAAATTTATTCCTTATATATTTGCGATGATACACTAAAATGAAGATATGATTCATTAATTTCGATATTATGATTCATTAAAAGTGATAGTATGATACACTAAAATGATGTTGTGAATCTAGTCTCATTGATATATTATGGATATATACATATAAATAATATAAAATTTTAATATTATCAAAACATATCCATGTTGTCTTATTTTGAAGAGCTTGATTTAGATGAAATGATATATTTTTTTTTATTTTGGACTATATTTTAAAAGTTACAACTAATTAAGTTAATATGGTAAAAAGACAGTCCAGTCAGCAAAACAGTCCAGTCAGCTGCTGACGGACTGCCAAATATGTGAGACCGTACGACTATAGGTGCGAGTGTCCCGCGGCGTCGACGTGTGGTAGTATATATTCATTCATATTATAAACCCTGATACTTGAACATTAGAATTTTCTCTAATGTTTAATAGATTATGTCAACGTTCTAACATTCATCATTTACTACTATATGGTTCCCAACCATATATATAATCCATTTCTTTCACATACTCATATATATATATATATGAATTATAAGATTCATTTATTAAATGATATATCTTATCATTTTATGTAAGGTGGTCAATCTCATTTAGTTGTGTTATCTTACACATACTTACATTAAGATTATGATTATAATGTTATATAACATTATAGTATGTTATTAAACTTCCAAAGTTTATTAAACACCCCGCCTTATTTTATAATTCCATTTACTCACCGTTAGTCACATTATTTCATGTGAATATTCTCACTTATACTAGTTTCATTTAAATCACATTAATACTTTACCTTTGTCATAACATTTTATAACATTTTAGACTATAGCCTAAAATTAGTCATAGCTGCTGTTATATTTGCGCAACAGCCCTTAACTCCCATTTAATTACAATTTTACCGCATAACATTATATAATGTTACAATTATATTAATATCATATACTATGATATTTCTACTTTATAATATAATTAACCTATAGTTTTTATATAGATTTATTAAATGTCGAAAAGGGCCCACATATTACAGTTTAATTTCTTCAACTCCCCATATTTTCTTTTATTACAGTCTTACCACATTATTTACGTCATCTTACATATATATATATTATGACATTTATACTCATATAACATGTATAACCTATGGTTATATTTATTTTATAAATTCTGAATAGTAGGGCTGCCCAAAAAATTCCGAAACCGCGGTATCCGACCGAAACCGAAGTGAACCGTACCTGTTTTCAGGTTAACCGTACCGGTTCTTGCGGTATGGTTTACAACCGAACCGAGTAAATTGACCGGTTTCGGTTTCGGTAACGGTATTGAATTTTCCAAAACGGTTAACCGCTAGGTTAACCACGGTTAACCGATTATATAAACAACCAAAATCTTTAAATATTAATGTTCACCTTATATAATAATTAATGTTAGTTATTGAGGGAATATGCACATTACTATATTTTGTCACATATGTTTGATATGTCACTCATGAATTAGGTGAATGATCAATATTGTACTATAGTATTAATGGTATGGGTCTTATCAATAATAAAAAAATACACGGCTATAAGGTTAACCGATAAAACCGAACCGAACTAAAGGTTAACCGGTCTAAACGGAATGGTAATGGAATCGGATTTTAGAAAACCGAATTAAACGGTTAACCGAATCCGGTTAACCGATCTAAATGGAATGGTAATGGAATTGGATTTTAGAAAACCGAAGACCCGGTTAACCGAAAGCGATTAACCGAAAGCGGTTAACCGAATAAGGCGGTTAACCTACCATGGGCAGCCCTACTGAATAGACCCATGGTCTATTCAAATTTATTCATCAGCCCACTTAACTTTCTTAAATTACTAAATGACCCCTCTTATAGTCTATACTTTACAATATCATTATAAACTATATATTATACATATATAGTAGTTTAATTCTAGTTAACCCCAAAAATTACCAAAATTTGCGAATAGACCCATAGTCTGTTTTATTCACGGTTTATACCTAGAATTTTCAGTATTTACATTCTTAACCAATATATAATGTAATTTTACATTTTACTTATAAACTTAATATAAAGTCATAAATTAATTATTTATAACATCTAATTTGGTCAAAGCCACTTGTATGGTCAATGTTGACTTCCTCATTTCACTTTTAACCATAAGTTCCCCATATTTACGAAGTTACCCTAACTTTCTTAGAAATTACATTTTAGCCCCAAACTTTGTAAAATTTTACAATTTTCATTTAAATTCATTTCTAAGTCTAATTTTTAACTTTATTATTCCCTAAACTTAATCCATCCACGTTTCTTCCTAACCCTTCGTTATATATATATATATATATATATATATATATATATATATGTATGTAACACCTCTCAGATTAAACGCGTAATAATCACTCTCGTAGCATAATAAAAGACGTCTCACCAGCGGAAGTTAAACACTAGTAATTCTCACTCGGGTGTCACATGCCATTACTCGCCCATGCGAGTAAAGAAGCAGGAAAAGAAAATATAACAACACATCGACAATAATTAACCACAGTGATGAACGAGATATACTACATCATCCTAAGTTTAAACTAATACATAAGGTAAATGAGCATCTAAGGTAATCCCAATATTTACATCGTACTGAGTATAAACTAATTCTGATAGTGTAGTGAATAAATAAATAACGTCGTTGACTACCCCGAAGACCCGCACTCCGGCTTCATAGCTCGATTAAGTCCAGAAATGTGGGTGCCATAAAGGCTCAGCCAACTGCTGGTATGCTAAATGTGATCCTAGACCCTTTAGGCCACTTAGGTCGTTTTAGCCATCTTGATAAACATAAGGTTCGTTTCATGCTGTACCATTTACATGCTTATAACATAATTGTAAATACGGAATTAAAACACACACCATGTATTCAAAAATTCACACATCAAGACATGCTATTACGACATTGATAATTGAACAATTAAATTCGAATCGACGTTAATGTAAGAGTTAGCTGAATTCTAGTTAGTCTCACTTGTTTATTTCCATCACATGAAGCCCCACTTCCACAATCTCACATAAACATACGGGTGTGATGTTAAGGACAATTCCCCGTTTAACCTCACACATTAATATTTTGGACAGTGGTCCGATGCCATCTACAGTGGGTAGATGGACTCACTTATCTACAGTGGTAGATGTTCATTAGGCCGAAGCCTTGGTATGGTGCCAACGGTAGCACACTCCGACTAACGATCATATCCGGCTCGTTAGATAAACAAGAGTAGACCCTAAACGGGTGTTAGAACTCTAGTGATCACTATGCACAACCTGCTGGGACATATGCAGACCAGGATTTAGGAACATTGTTTCATTAATTAATTATCACACTCTCTTAAGTTAGCGTATTTTAATTAGTCTTCTGGAGATTCAATCTCGTTATTGGAGAAAACACATTTTTTATTAGATGCTCTATTGGGTCTTACACACAACCTAGAAGTCTGCTATGTGATGTTCAAAGGTCGAGTCATCACTCTAGAGACGGTTAATACCGGGTCTCTAAACTAAGTTCCTCACTTAGTGTGTTAGGAGTTGTTTACTCTCACAAGATAGTATCCAGAGTCTCTCCCAAAAGTTCATACACAGTTAGGGTGATAATCAGTATCACATGTCTGAACGACTTACGCGCACAGTTAATAAACGCTTTGGCGATTGGAAACATAAGCACATACAAACACATGCTTAGCATTTATTTACCTGACATGGAAACACACAGTTACGTCCGGAACCCAAGGAAACCCTCAGATTTTTCAGACCACACATTCACATACTGTTCACCGACAATAACGTTAAGGTGATGAGTCACGCCTGTCCACTAGTGCTCCCGAACTCATATCTAGTAGCCCGTACCTCTGTAATATATTGTTCTAACATCAGTGTCTATATCACGAGACTGCTTAACTGTTACAGGTAGGTTCTAATCTTCACCCGTAGTCAACCTCTTAGTCGGTTGTTTGTTTAACTCGGGTTTGTTATTAATTCTTGGGATTACGGTTTCATGACAATTCACAATTTATGTATAGATAGTATTCGATACTGTAAAAATATCTAGAACGTAGGACTTATTCTTCTAATACTCTTGTATGGTTATTTGTTTTACATGTTTACGTACACACACTTACATGCGTGCATGTCTAATCATATACACTTATTTATGCATACATAATATGGTTTATTACCGTGACTCATTAAGCCAAGTTATATCTTCACTTACAGTAGTATAATATCTTGTGTGTGTTGGTTAATTAATTTACTTGGCTAAGTTGTGTTGGTTGGTCAACGTAGTTTGACTTGGTCAACATTTCAAGTCAATATTTCATATTAGTCGATATTTATTTATCGCTTTATACCACATTACCTTGTATTATAAATTCATAATATAAGAATAATAAAGTTTCCCACAATGAATTTAATTCTTTATTTTTTGTTAGACACACTTGTACTTAATTGTGTTATTTACTCACAAACCATTTTAACAAGGATTCACCTTAATGTTGTACAAGGTATTTTATACATTGTCATAGCCCTTATTTTATAAGGTTTCTAACCATGTGTTATACTCCCCAACTTTCAAATTTAATTCCATCATTTTTATGTGATTGTTTATAAGGTATATGTATACCATAATAATTCCTTTATAATATACTCTCTTATACTCTAATATATAGTCACTTTATATAATTTTAAACCTTATATTATATTGTTCATTGTTTCTGAAAATTCCAAACCAACCTTATACTTTCGGCATTTTAATATTCCTCCCCTTTCATTTTTGATTACTTACAAAACCACCACAAATATTATTTGTTGTTACTTTTCCTTTCATTATTTAATTTATAACCTAAGATTCCAAAACATTATAGTATATAAACATATATACATATATGTATGTCTAATTTGAACAGCAGGCCTCCTCTTTTTTTTTTTTAGTTTTATAATATTACCCACAACTTTCTTATTATTACATATTATCCCTCTTTATTTTGTAAACTTACAATTTAATACCTAAAACTTTATATTATACATATTAACTTATTTAATTCCAAAAATTCCCAAAATAATATTGGAAATTTCCAAACAGACCCTAGGCTGTTCCAATATTATTTTCCACCCCTAAGTTTCGGTTATTTACATAATAACCCCATAATAGTTATATATGCTACATTTTAATACTTAAACTATATATTCTAACCCTTAGTTTATTAAATTACCAAAATCACCTAAAATTCACCAAAATTATGTACAGACCCCTACTGGTCATATTAACCTCATTCCAGCCCTTAACTTTCAAAAATTACATAAACACCCCAAATAGTTTTATAATTTTCATGTTTAAATTAATACTTTATTTAAGTCACCAAATCAATTACTTATTTTTTTCCAACTGGGTCAAACACCATATATGGTCAAGGTTGACCCTCTAAACACTCCTTTGACCACCATTTATCAGTAATTATGAAAATACCCCTATTATCTCTCTAGTTTTACATTTAAATGTTTAAACTTTACAAAAATTACATTTTATGTTTTTAAAATTCCTAAACAACCCCCATTGGGTTTTATTTAATATTTAGCACCCTAAACTTTGTTTATTTATGGTTTTACCCACTTGACATGTCTTATGTTCATTTTAACACTTATAAAGTTTATAAACCATAATATAACTTTATATTTAATTTACGTTACACCTAAATTCATCATTATTCATCCAAAATGTTCTTAGGTGAATATGTTCACTAAAATTACATCTTTGCACCAGAAACTTAAATAATACATTTAATCACCCAAAAACTTAATAAATAATATTTAAAGCCTTTAATAACTATTATAAAAATGGCCTAAACACATGGCCTTAAACATAATATAAACATAGTCATAAAATGACATTAAAATGCCCCTAAACTATATATTACACACGGCCTGTTTCAGATTTTCCTCTTAACTCTTAAAAATAATTTTTCTTTCACTTTTAACTTATAAACTTGACTTTAAAAAGTCATTAGCACCTAGATTCACCAACCAAACATGTAACCATTATTTTCTACACATTTACAAGGTTTAAACAGCACCACCTATACCATTGCATGTTTCGGCTATAACATGTGTTGCAAGGTAATAGCCTTTTTGACCTTTAAGATGGTTTTAAGAGTTCTTACCTTGTATTAAATCAACCATGGAGCCCAAACAGCTCCTATGTGCTCTCGTACTGTATGTATACAAACCTTACATTAGATTTTATTTCATGACATTTTGCTTAACCATGAACAGGTTTTAAAGCTTAATTAAGGAGTTTACCTCTTTGAACTTTGTTTTTCCTCTTAGAAATTCACCCAGCACTTCATGGGCAGCACAAGGACCATTTGGCCATATATAAACCATGAACAAGAGTTTGGTTAGTGTTTTCTCCCAAATGACAAGTTTAAGGAGTTTTTAAGCAAGATTAAAGAGAGATTTTACCTTGAACTTTTGGGAGGGTTTAGGTATGGTTTTCGGCCACCTATAACAGTAGGAATAACCTTAGTTTTTGTAGGAAAAATGATAAGAGAGATTAAGGCTTGAATAGCCATGGAAATCCATGATTTTACCTTCATTTAGAGCCCTTTTTGGATGGGTGGAGCAGCTCTTTGGCTATATGAAGAGGGCTGGAATCACTCTTCAAATGGGTATCAAAAGATGTAGAAAAATGTGTAAGAACAAGTTTATTTTCAGACTAAATATTGAAGAGAGGCGAAAAGGGTGTTTTAAGGCATTTTCCTTTACCTTAAGGTTCTCAAGAGGTTACCTTAGCCTTTGAGTTGGTTTAGGCCGAGATTAGGGTCTTCACAAAGAATATTTGTACCTTGGATGAAGTGGGAAGGTTCATATTCGGACATATACAAAAGAAAGGAAGATGAGTGTCTTAAAGCACATTTTCTTACCTTAACTTACCAAGCTTGTTCCTCTTGAGTTTCAGTTCATCAATGGCCCATACTCCCTTATAATTCCGGTTAGAATGATAGAGGAAGAATGAGTGGTGATTTTGATGCAAGAAAATTGAAGTTTGGAGGTGAAATGAGTCTTAAAACTCCATTAGAGCTTAAAGCATGAAAAGAAGATGAAGATGGTGAATGGTGGGTGTTGGTGACAGCTGAGAGAGGGAGGAGAGTACTGGAGTATGGGCAAGAGAGTAAGGAATGGCTGGCTGGTGGTATATGAGGAGAAAAGTCTTCTCTAGGTATTTTTAGGTGTGTAAGAGATATTTGTCTCTTTTGTTGCTTTATTCTTATTGTATTTGTCTTATAATGTCATGGTCTGATTTTTATGTCTCCTTGGCAGTATATACAGCCGTAGACATGAGTGGGGATGGGTTACTTTTCCATTGTGTGTATGTAAGAGAAGATGAGGTGGATTTGTCTATTATGAGGTGAGTTTGTCTTCTAATGTTTATTTTTGCTTTATCTAATGTCTAATGTTTTTTTGTGTCTCATTTCTGGTTATACAGCCGAGTGTACAAGGATGGGTTGGGAGACTTTCCAACTTGTAAGAAGAGATGAGAGGAAGAAGTGTAGAAAGTTACTTTTGCTTTATTCCTCTTTGGTACATTCTTGTCTCCTTTTGGTATTTGTCTCTTGCTTTGTGATTTCTCTTTTATTACATGTGCAGCCGGCCATAACATGTGTGGGGGACCATTTTAAATTGCTAGAATTTAATATTAAACCTTAAGTTTGTATACTTGTGACTTAATTTATGTGTTAGGTGGTAACATGTGTTATGTTTTGTTAATGTGTTTTATGTGTATAAGTGGTTGTTGTGTTTAATAATTTGTTTGACTATATAAAATGTTTTATATAGTCTAATGAGTAATATTTATGATATTTAATACATGTACTAATGTGTTACAAGTAGTATTGATTTTAGGAGTTGATTTCTCCTTAATAATTGTAACACCCCAACCGTTAAACACGTCATTACTTCTAAAACTGTCACTAAATGCTCTTACTCACACAGCGGAACTCTAATTACAACGGGGTGAAACAACGCCGTTAGCCACCCATATGGCTAACCAGGCCTTTCTTACATACCGTAACGGTCTGATGAACTGGAACAACCGAGTACACAATACAAATACAATACTCAAACACTTCCTTGCTATACCGAGTCTACAATATACGGATGCCGACAACATATTCGGTCTTACACCTCTTTCAATACATAAGTAATTAAATCTAACTACCCATGCAAACCACCGACCCCGTCCTACTCTCGAACGGTAACATCTTCAGTGTACCTGAAAAATAAAAACGTTGCCCCTAGGGGCTCAGCTTAATGCTGCATATGAAATTCGCATACCCCGAGCGCTAACCGGGGTACGCCGACTACTTTTGTCGAGAGCATGGAGTTAATTTTAATTCAACCAACATGCATATAGTAATACATTATATATGTACACTACACAAGGATTCGACAATCAATCATGGGATACAATCCCTAACTAACATAGCAAGGTTGTTAGTCGTATCAATTACTCTTAGGCCATGAGGGTTATACCTCACTATGCCGTGGTTATTCATTCAATAACTCACCCGCTCTCTCGGGTTACTTATTCATATACACACCCATTCTCTTGGGATACTCGTACTATACTCACCCATTCTCTCGGGTTACTTATACTCATTATCTCACCCATACTCTTGGGTTATTTATACTCATTATCTCACCCACACTCTTGGGTTATTTATACTCAAGCTCTTGTAGATTCTCGAGACACTACAGGTCTCCTACGTCACGCTTGTTACTCTTAATACATACTAGGCCAAAACTCATGGCTCACGAGCATAGTCTTACTTCCCCGGTTTTGACCCTACTTTGGGTCTAGCATGGTGGGAAGGTTCAACTAGCTCACGGAAAATCTCTCTTAGTTCCTATCTCCATTACTTAGGTCCGACTACTCTCGGACTACTTACTTTCCCATACACTCCTCTCTCGGAGTTATAAAAATATTATGTATATTAGTCTAGAAGCATCACTCTCGATGTTTCTAATGACTTTGGGAACATTACTTAAGTTCTGTTAATCTTAGTTTTAAGAGTTACCCATACATTTCACTTACTCATACTTACGATTATTTTCTTATATGGTAAAATTCTCATATAGGAGGTCGACCATGTCTCAAGGGAGCTACTAATCCCTTAGGTCTCTTTACCTTCTTTACTAGTTCACATCTTCGAACTATCTTTAATCCCCTTGAAGGAGGTTCACTTATCTTTCCACTCTCATTTGTATCGCGGATTATTTCACTTTGGTTTTCTAACCGACATCGGGTGTTTACTCAACCCGTTCATCTCCTCACATTCTAGTGGGTTCATTTGTTACATTATCGCTATACTTTAATCGATAGCTTGTGTGTTTGCACGTTTTTGTTATCTTACGCAACGACCCGAACTATGGGTCTCTAGCCAAACGTTACTCACTACGAGTCGGTCCATACACTATGTTAGACCACACCGGCATACAAGTATGTTAGCTCATTCAACATACAACAAGGCATACATAATCAAACAATGGATTATTTTCATGCTTTAATCTTGATTAAGCCGGCACACAAACACACAAATCAACGTAACTCGGTTAGCACGCGGAGTATGAGAAAATCATACCTTCCACCGGGGTTTTTACTTTTACCGTGTCATCTCACCATACTCGGTTCACACACGATCCTTTGATAACATTCAAATGCTTTATTAACATTAAAGTTTACGGTAAGTAAAACTAATACTCCCGTACTAAACCCCGTTATCCCGTTATTCCTAGTTTAGTTCATGTGCTCTTAAACTCACACTTTCTCATTCACTTCTCAAACTTGTTTACACTTTTAGGACCTTGAATAGTCACCAAACAAGGCCTAACATCATCTAAAACCATTACCATTCACTTCCCCATCATTAGGGCACTTAAAAACCTCTCTGGTACATTTTTACACTGGTCCGGTTTGTGTCCGGGGTTACAAACCCGGACCAGACATGGTTTAAAGTTTCTGGACAATTTTACATGTGGTCCGGGTTTGTGTCCGGGTTTACAAACCCGGACCAATACTCCTGGTCACTCTCGGTGCAATATTGACTGGTCCGGGTAATATGCTAGTTTACAAACCCGGACCCATAACTCATAAATCTCTCTCTCGGCTGAGTTTTAGGGGTGGTCCGGGTTTGTGTCCTAGTTTGTAAACCCGGACCACTCCTCTGATATAGGTTTCTGCCGTGTTTTAGCACTGGTCCGGGTTTCTGTACTTGTTTACAGACCCGAACCACTTACAAAATGAGTTTTCTCCTTGTTTCTGATTATGTTACCACTCCAAACTTATGCCAACTTATTCCCCACTCTTCCTACATATTTTCTAGCATGTTTTAACATTGATTAGGCATTCAAAACTAACCTAATCCACTCTATATACTCATCTGTTACTTAACTCATTTCACCATAATTTCCTTCTCTTACAAATCCTTGTTTCTTGTCTCTGATGCAGTTTCCAATCCTTTCTTTCTTACCATTTTAACTCCATGTATTAACACACTCAAGTCCATAGTTTCCTAGACAAATTTTGACATAGCTTACCTACATTCTCAAGCATTCTCACCACACTACAACAGCTCACAAAACTCAATTTACATCCCTGTTATATATAGCATAAAAACCACTACAATAGCTCATTAAATTCCCTTTTGTTATCACACAATACTAACTCAGTTTCTAAGTTTGTTTTGCACACCCAAACCCATTAAAACTTCCTCATTCAACAAACACTATTGTAGTATCAAAACTACACTAATTCAAGGTCATTATTCACATTCAAAAATGTGTTTACAGAGAACAAAACCAACCCAAGGTTAGTTTATTACCTTGCTAGTTTTTCTGTTTTCTTTTCTCTTCTTCCTCCTTCTCTTGTTCTCTCTTTCTCTTCTTGTTTCCACAACCAACAGAGGGTATAGATTGCTAACTACAATCACATTCCCATGCCACACAAAACAAGCTAGTTTAATACTCACGTTCCTCACAAGATTAATATTTCAAGAGCTTGTTTTTAGGGTTTAGCTTAGAGATTACCTTCAAGTGTCCAAATGAAGAGTTAGGCAATCAAAGTGATGAAGCTCCAGCACTCCACAAGGGCAAGAAGAAACCGGCTGGACATGGGGAAAAATTCAACGTGGGCATTCTTGATTTTTTTACAAGAAAAGCTAAGAAATGAGAGCTTTTGACTATCTTTTTACCTTAGAGTATCAAGAAGATGAAGGAGACCCAAAAACACTCCTTTAAGCTCCAAAATGGCCTATGGTCACGGAGATGAAGGTAAGGGTTTCTAGCTTTTGAAGGGTGGAAAATGTTGCCCTTAACAAGAGGAATTCAACGGTACAAATTTTGTGTGATTTGGTGGAGAAATGAGCAAGATAATGGAGATTGAAGATGGTGCTGTTTGCTCTCTGTTGAAATCGCCATGGGACTTACAGAGGAAGAAGATGTTACAGAGAGGGGGAAAAATCGTGACTGGCAAGGAGAAGGAGGTGAGAGGTTATAATGCCCCTTTTTACTATTACATTTTTACTTTATTTATTTGTCATCGTGACTTAATAAGCTAACAAGCTAATTAAATGTGTATGTGTATACTAAATAAATCGGCCCCACACAGAATACAAGCTGAGGGCGTTTTTTTTTTACTTTTTACAGAAAACGCTCGTTATTTTACCCGGTTTGGCACTATTCACTAACCGGGCCCGTTTTCCAGATTTTTTTCTCGTTTCTTTATTTTTAATGGTTATTAAGCTTCCATTAATACTTAATTATAGTTATTTAATCAACTATAATTTTTACGGGTCTATTTGACCAGTTAAAGTCACGTTTTCGGGTTTTCTCGAAAAACGTGCTTTAGAACTCCGTTAGCATTTTAATCCATTATTTTGATCCGTTTTCCTCGAGAATCATTCCCGTATACTAATTAGGCCTAACTAAGCCTTAGGAATCCATCTCGGACCCTGACGAGGTCATATATCTCTTACACTCGTTTAATGCGCATTTTAGCGTTTTTTCGTTTTTCAAGCGCTTCCTCTTTTCTTTTGGTTTTACTCTCTTTACCAATGCTCTCTAGGCACCATTAGGCCTTTAATAATCACATTAGAGTAATTTAATCACCATTTTTAAGTCCGGGGTATTAAAATCTACCCCCCTTAAGAACTTTGTCCTCAAAGTTGGTGAATCTAATCTCGTTACTCTCATGGGCGTACTATGCCAAGGTTATAAATAATAAACCTCACAGACTCCACAAGTCAGTCTCATTTCACACTACACATACCACACACATATCACAACATGTATAACAATCAAAAATACTCTTTGTGCTCTCTCCATGGAATCGGTCCGAAGACAAGAAGGCACTACAGTCCTCGAATCCATATTGAGTAATATACTACTGATCCCTCAGGTACCGGTCACGTTGAACACTTACTCTTTCTAGTTCACGACCGTTTCATGACAAATGGGCACTTACTCTCTCTGGCCCACGGTCCCTTCGGTTCTGATCAAAACGTTACACATATATATATCCTCAGGCACTCTAGTTGACTCACTCAACACAGGATCGTCTCAGGGTACTCTCCCCGTCCCGCTGCCTTTGGAAAAATCACTCACTGTCACCGCCCCAACCGGTCACTTAGGACCGCCGCACGTACGGTGCAATGGTTTCAAAACTAATACACGCCTACCGGTCATCAAGACTTAAGGCTCAGCCATCGGCGGGTGATAGCGGTTTCAAAACCAGTTTTCATTTCCATCTTCATACTTGAAGAAATTCCTCTTCAAATTCTGTTTGGAAATTGTTTTTAAAACATCACACAACTCCAAATCAAATTTATGGTAGCTGTATCTTTTCTTAGCGTGATTACTTGTGACCACTTATAGGGAGCTTTAAGAATCATCCAACCCTGATGTGATCAGCATCAGTGTTGAACTATCCTTCCACCCCAATTGTGTTCGGTTTCCCTTGATCGCTAGCAGACCAAGTTCCACCTCCCACGTCAGTTTCAAACAATCAGATAGTCAAACATTTTCGTTTTCTATCTTTTACTCTTTCTAGTCATACTCATAAACATTTCATTTTAATTTATCTCTAATTCCTAGAACTTAGGTCATCCATCATTTCCAACTTACTTTGCTTACTTTACCTAAGCAACTCATGACCTCATTTTCTCAAATTGTTACTCAATTTAAAACATACAACATAACAACTCCAAAGGATGGAACTCACTCCATCAATCATTCTCAAATAAAATCACCTAGGGAACTCACTCCCTACAAGGTTACACATCGGTTTCATACCAATTCATACTCATCATATCTCATGTCTAATCTTAATAGACATATGCTATGGGGATTCTCATTCCCTGGAGAGTCTCTCTACTCCTCTTTTCATATTTATCATATACACATTACTCGCATCTCTCATGCACGATACTCATACTTACACGGTGAATGGGTACACATGTTTATGTAACATGAGTTCCAACCATCAAAACGATTTCTTTTGTGCTATGCACATAGTAGTTTACGCCCTTATACGAAAAACATACTCTAAGCGGTTTCTTGCCCTACCCCCCTTAAAAGGGGTTACGCCCGCGTAATCGACCATATGTTATCACTGAACATTGGTTCACTAATTCAATATCATGAAGTGTTTAACTTCAATGCGGTTAATTAACTCATAACCGGGTTCAGTTCTAGCCTCTAAGGCTTCAAGGTGTTTATGATTAGCCATTTACCCAGGTTTGCCAGGTATACTTAACCTTGAATTACAGCCCACTGTCTCCTGATGTGTGATCGGTAACTAGAGCTTAATTCACCCTTTGGTATTCTCAATGTATTATTCACTCCCTTTCTATCCCTTTTTGACTTGGGAATAAAGGTTTCTCAATCGTCGCGTGGTATCTCTTACCGTATGCGAATTCGATGAGTTATAGATTTTCTCTCCAGTTCTCTGGAAATCTATTTCGTATAACACTGTATACTTTCGTGATTATTCACTTACCTTTTTCCGACTTACTATCGGTTGAGGTCAAGCTACTACTTAGTATGTAGTGCTTCCTCGTTTAATTTTTATGTTTGTTTACTTGTTTTTGTAGCAGAGTTCTTCATTCATACTACTCTGCATTTACCATCCATCGATCCTGGGCCCTGTGGGTTACTTCCCACGTTCTTCGTGCACCTTTGGCCAACGGCCGCACAGTTACTTCTCTAGATTCTCGCTCAACAGGTTCCGTTGACAATTCTCAAGTTCCTAGCCATCCCATAAGATCATTACCGCACAAGTGCAATACCAAAACACTCAGTCATACAGAGTGCAGAAGCGTAAACCCTTGGCAGTAAATCTCTTATGAGATAGGAATGAATACGTCTCATTTACTATCCTTTCTCATCAGCTTCATATCACTATCTGATTACACTCTTACAATGGTCGCTCACTGCGTACCATGCTCTTACTCATTAAACATTCGCTTATATGGCATCTGCTACTACTTTAGCTTCCGCTCATATACTCCTGTCATTTATACTATGGCTTGCCATTCACTTGGCTCCATATGATATACTACACTAAACTCTCTACGCTTACTACGCATTGTTTACTCGGCAATTCACATTGCACACATACAGTGTTTACTACTCATCCGATTACCCTCTCGGTTTCCTTCCACTGCTATCAAAGCCTTTCTACATACTATTACTGCTCTATTTACTCCTTGGCAATAAACACATGCTCAAGTTTCTCTACACCACTTTAGCGGTTTCACATTACATACATAGGTGGTAGCCTTTCTTTGGAGGACTCACACAATTACCACTCCATAGGCCCTATAATAACAAGTGGTGTCCCCACTCTGAGGTAGGGGTTCATTCTCCACCGTTTCTTTTATGCCTTTATGCATAGGTTTTCTACGTTTAAATCTACGAACAGTAGTTGGTTTTTCCGGCTTACAAGCCACTTTCCCTCCAGCCATGCTCTGTGCGGCTGTTTATACAAGTTTCTACTTCTCCGTACACCATTAAATGGTTTGGAGGTATTGCTGGGCTCTTTGACATAGGTGTCTCATCACACTTTCGTATCTGGAAGGACCTTTAAGTATCTTGGTATTATTTCACGCCCTCTGGCAATTTAGGGTATCCCGTGTTACGTAGGATCCCTTCGGGTTCTACCTGAGTGTTCGCTTAAACACTTGTGTTCTCAACACGGTATCCCGTTCAACTACTGTTGACTCCGGCACCCTTCATGGATTGCTCCTGGGTGTTACTATGTAATGCCAATACATCTGGCTTGAGCTCATGGGTATGTTCAGTTTCCTTACTCCGCCTTGCGGTTATGTATATTTTGAACTATCCCATTTGGGGTTGTAACGTTCCCCGTTCTTGGGTTGTAATGTTTCCCGGAACTGGGTAGATCATTGATACTTCCTCCTTGGCCAGGTCGTTATTCTCCTCAGTGAGGTATGTAGTGGGAATCCTATCCCATTTATCGAACATTGATATGATCATTTACAGCATTCATCTTATTGCTTACACTGGTATCCATTCCAGTTATCGTTTGTTTCCTTCATGATTTCTGAGACATATCCAATGTCTATACTTAATACTCTGTGCTTCTCGCACTTATTAATGCTATATCCTTAAGTCTATCACCTTACTGGGTTCTAGACTCCTTTAGCTTGGTAAGCTTCTTTGTGTTCTTCGATCATTCGAGGTGTCCAACTGTCTTGGTTTGAATTGGCTCTTTCATCCGTAGTATGGAGTGGCTACTTCCCGTGTTCCGTACTCTACTTGTATACATACATGGAGTATCTTATTGATACGTTACCACTTACCCGACTAACTCATAACTGGTCTGTCAGGCCCGCAAGCTCCTTTGGAGTGCGGTCGTCCCATGTCTCGTTTAGTACACTGTAGTGTCGGTCACACGCCTAGGTGAAGTATTCTGTTGCCAACTCCTCTTGTATCATTCTATGATAACTTACCGTGGTTCTTCTGGTTTAGGTTTTAAAATTTGGGGGTTTTTGAGTTTTGAAAGAAAATTTGGGGTTTGGAAGTAAATTTCTTCATGGCATTTCAATGCCGGTTGCTTCTTACCAAGTCTAGCTTCTCGCAGACTGGTATGTTCTTTAATACAGTGGTCAGGCCGTTAGGCCTTTCCAAGATTTCGTTTCAGAATTCTTAGGGTTTGTGGTGCTATATTGGCTCCTCTCGCCATCTTCGTA